>VNJQ01005060.1:0-20579 GCA_008042515.1 Drosophila truncata | reverse complement strand
ACCCAGAAAAAGTTAGGGCAATAAAAGAGTTCCCAGAACCAAAAAATCTGTTTAGCCTCAGGTCCTTCCTAGGCCTGGCGAGCTATTACAGGAGCTTTGTAAAAAACTTTGCTTCCATTGCTAGACCTCTGACCGCCATCCTCAAAGGGGAAAACGGGACGGTCAGCAAGAATGCATTCGATCACCTTCGTAACATTTTGGCATCGGAAGACGTCATTTTGACATACCCTGATTTTAAATTACCGTTTGACTTAACCACTGACGCCTCAGCGAGTGGAATAGGCGCGGTACTATCCCAAAATAAAAGACCTATTACCATGATTTCACGCACTCTAAAAGACTGCGAGCTGAACTACGCCACCAACGAAAGATAATTGTTGGCGATAGTCTGGGCAATAGGCAAACTCCAAAATTACCTATACGGTAACAATGAGGCACGGATCTTTACAGACCACCAGCCTCTCACATATGCGGTATCCGACAAAAACACCAACGCTAAGATCAAGCGATGGAAAGCGTTCATTGACGAGAACAACGGGAAAGTGTTTTACACACCCGGAAAACAAAACCTGGTAGCTGACGCATTATCGAGGCAACCCCTGAATTACTCAGAGGCTGAGGCCCAGTCTGACGCAACTACGGTGCATAGTGAGCTTTCGCTCTCATACTCCATAGAGATCACAGACAAACCTCTGAACTGTTTTAGAACCCAAATTATTTTGGAGGAAGCAGGCCAACCGCTTCGGCGAGATTTCATAGTCTTCGGAAATAGAACTCGCTATAACAATAATTTTAATAACAAGGACTCGCTTGTTGAATCCGTTAAGGAGATCATTAACGCCAACGTTGTGTACGCAATTCATTGTGATTTCCCTACCATGGCTCGCATTCAACATGCCTTGAGGCAGGAATTTCCTGCGACAAAGTTCTAGCATTGTAAAACCTTTGTCAGTGACATAACCAACGCTAATGAACAGTTGGAGATCCCTAACACAGAGCACAATCGCGCCAATAGGGCTGTCCAGGAGAACGCAAAACAAATTCTCCGGGATTACTACTTCCCGAACATGTCCAAATTAGCTAGCGAAGTGGTCGCAAATTGCAAAGTATGCAATAAAGCCAAATACGACCGCCATCCCAAAAAACAGGAATTAGGAATTACGCCTATTCCATCATACGTTGGGGAAATGTTGCATATCGACATTTTTCGACCGACAAAAAAATCTTCTTAACTTGCATTGATAAATTTTCCAAATTCGCTGTCGTACAGCCCTTAGCTTCTAGGGCAATAATAGATGTACGAGCACCCATTCTCCAACTGGTAAATTTTTACCCTAACACCAAGACCATATACTGCGACAATGAGGCCTCCTTTAACTCTGAGACAATCACATCATTGCTGCAAAACCAATACAGCATCGATGTTGTCAATGCGCCACCGCTACACAGTAGCTCCAATGGCCAAGTAGAGAGATTTCACAGTACCCTGGCGGAAATTGCCAGATGCCTCAAGATTGATAAAAAAATTGAGGATACTGTAGAACTAATATTGAGGTCTACTATAGAATACAACAGGTCGCTACATTCGGTTACAGGATTTAGGCCGGTAGAGGTCATCCACGCCAGCAGCGATGAGATGAAGCTGGCAATTAAAGCCAAGATTGCCAAGGCACAACAATCCAACCTAGACAGGGTTAATCCTTCAAGGCAGAACAGAGTCTTCGAAGTCGGTAAAAGAGTGCACCTACGCAACAACAAAAGATTAGGGAACAAATTAACACCGCTTTATTCAGAAGAGCGTGTAGAAGCAGATCTGGGAACATCTGTTCTTATTAGGAGGAGGGTGGTCCATAAGGACAACATTAGATAGGCACTTCATCTGCCACAGTCGCCCTTATATTAAAACCCAATCTTTGCTATAATTCCCACAGGCTCGCCATTATATCCATCATACTGCTGTCCACCGCAAGGGCAAGAATCACCGATTTCTCGCACGCTAAACACATCCCGGTGCTAGACGGCAACGTTTTAATATGGGAACAGTACGGCCTGGTCAGGGACTCGACAAATCTGTCCGAGTTTTCCAGCATAATTGACTCCACGGTCAGCATGCTGGAACTGTTCCCACATTCCCACATGAGGAAGCTGCCTGAAGTGGACATTGAACATGCCCAGAACCTTCTGGAGGAACTTAAGATACACCATAGAATGGCCAGGAGCCTTGATTTTTTGTGCTCAGTCCTTAAGGTCGTGGCGGATACGCCCGACGCGGATGATCTAAATAGAATTAACACCAATCAAGCATCGCTTATCGAGGCTAATAATAGACAGGTTATAATTAACACAGAGACACAGAAACACATCAATCTACCCACAGACACAGTAAACAAGATCCTCAGGGAGAAAAAGGACGGGCTTGTTGATTCAGGCCATTTGTTCGAAACACTCCTAGCCAGAAATAGAATGTTAATATCTGGAATCCAAAATTGTATGTTCACTATCACGCTTGCTAAAAATAATAACATCAATCCTACTATCCTAAAGGCGAACAGCTCACGGAGGTCTCAATAGTTAGTCTTATGAGTGTATCTAAGATTAAGATTTTTCAAAATAATGTTTTTGTCCACGTTATAATCCAGTATCCTAGAGTTAAGCGTATTTGTAAAAAAGTCCTGCTCTTCCCTGTCGCACACTACCATACTATGCTACAAATAGAAGACAACATCGTGGCGGAATGGGATGACCGAATCCTAGCAGTCTCCGATTGCGCTTCTACCAACTTGGCCACATTTTGCAAAACGGCGTCTCACGACACCTGCGCCAGGCAATTGCATGCAGGCGGGGCGGCTACGTGCCGGACGCGGCCCAGCAATCTGGAACCCCTTACAATTGTGGACGATGGAGTAATAATCATCAACGAGAAACTAACGAGGATTACCATCGATGACGGTCCCACAAAAACTATAGTTGGGACCCACCTCATCACCTTCGAGAGAAAGGCGGTGATCAACGACTCCGTGTATTTGAACCTCAACTACTTTGTGAATAAGAGCCCGGGTATTGCGGCCTCCCCCTTAATTAACATCACGGGACACGATCACATACTGAGTCATAACCTGCGTTTAATGCAGGAGCTCAGAGATGGCGTGTCGGCTGGAGGTTCCCCGAGGATTTGGTTCGCCGCAGGAGTCGCTGTCAGCCTCACACTATGCGGCTTGGTCCTGCTCCAACAACACTGCAGGCGCAAACGAGTGGCAGCCCAGCTACAAAAGTCCATCGACGAATTGGCTGTCACCGAGGACGGCGTCCAATTTAAGGGGGGAGTAGTTAACAACCAACTCCCTGCTTAGGCTGTGCAGGTCAATTATTATTCCCCTTATTAATATGAATCATTTATTATTATTATTATTATTACACTTTTCTCTCATGCATGGTTCACCCTAAATTGGGTCCACCTTATTGGCCCTAGGCTGAGCCAGCACATTGTACCATTCCGAGCCGTGGCTCCTTTTCATTGGCTGACAGCGATCGTATGACTTCTGCAAAATGTGCTAGGTCAGCGGTCTGTTTTAATTTGGATTTGAAATAAAGAGCACTAGCTCGATTATAAAACTCCGGCTTTAGCCGTTACATTTATTCTACTTATTGAATTTGGTTATCGTGCCTTAAGGGCCGTAACAACGGGGACAAGTATCTCCCACCGTAACTTCGGAAGAAGGAAGTAAGTCGAAGCGACCACCCGACTCTTCAGTGGCTGCCATCCTTGGTGGTCACCCCTACCCAACCAGCGGCAACAACCTACTGCCGGCCCCCCACGGATATTCAACCAACCGGCTCTACCCCTGCCACGGAGGCACCGCCAGCCGGCCCAAACAATTAAATAATTTACATATGTATTTCCCAAATGCCATTCTAATAGACAAACAATAATAATGGCTGCCGTTTATATTTCACCAAAACAGTCTTTACAAGCTATACGAGAGTTCCTGTATTCAAATTTATTAATTTATTCTAAAACTGCTTTCGCACTATTAATGATGAAATTTAATTGAAGATATAGTCATTATCCTATAATTTTGAGTGGTGATTTCAACATCAACTTTGCAGATGTCAAAAATAAATCCCTAATGAAATCCTTAATGATCGCAATCTTAGCACAACAAAATACAAAACTACTATTGATACAGTATTCACAAGATATATAAAAAGATTTAAATCAAAATTGTTCATTCCATACTTTAGTTAACATATATTTTTTAAGTTTTAGAATTTGACGAAAATCCTGATAATAATGATGAAAATGCAGATAATGATGTTGTAAGAGTTGTTGAAATTATGGATGAGAATTGATAAATTTTGTATTTACTATTTACTCATATAAGTAAAACTACTTCATTCGAATATATGTAGTTTCTATATCCTTCATGTCCATTTAAAAAGTGCCCACATTGCTTTGATAAACTTGATGTTTTATATACAATTTCTCATGTCGCGAGCACACCTAATAATGATCACCCAAAAAAGAGCATAACACGGCATAAGTTCAAGTTTTCACTCCTGCCTGCACTCCCGGAGTGCAACCCCCTTATTTTTCCCTTTCCTTTTCTTATTTCTATACTTCATCTGCATTTGAGAAAGGTAACGGGACTCGCATGTGGTTGTTGTTGGGTAATAGAACTTTAGGAAAAT
This sequence comes from Drosophila truncata, assembly GCA_008042515.1. NCBI lineage: Eukaryota > Metazoa > Arthropoda > Insecta > Diptera > Drosophilidae > Drosophila > Drosophila truncata. Next base: position 15,890 of record VNJQ01005060.1, on the reverse strand, counting down.
TTTTTTTTTTCGATTCGATTTTGCAGTGTATAAAAAAATGTCTATAAGTGTAATATGGTCGACGTTTCAATCCGGCCATCGTGGTAAACGCATAGCCAATGAAAACTCATTTCTGCCCAAAAATGTGTAAAAGGTTAGATTAGGTGGGGGCTGAATGGTGGGGACAATGTAAAGCGTATCCAAAAAAGTGTTCATACCCTTGAAATGAAAAATAATTGATTGTTTGTTTATTTATATTTAACTCTCTATATAATTAATTTAGCTGTCTCGGCTTATTTTCCCTACCCGTACCAAACGCGCGCAGCGAAATTAATTAAAGTTTATCCATCTATTTTTTATACCCTTACAGGGTATTGTAAATTTAGTCGGATTTTTTACTTTAAATTAATAATTTTATATTATAACACTGATTTTTCCTATGGTAGCTATAGGATGTAGTCATCATGAAATTAAAACTAAGATTCTAAAATAACATTAAGTGGCCAAATCTCAAATTTGATGAAAATATATTGAGAAACTGCGAAGTTAGGGTTTTTTCTATTATTTTCCTGATTATTCCTATGGCACCTATAAGATATAGTAGACCGATTTTCATAAAATTTAAACTTAAATTTTGAAATAATATTAAGTTGCCAAGTTTCAAATTTAATAAAAATATGTTGAAAAGCAGCGGAGCTATGATTTTTTTTGTTATAATTTTCCTGATTGTTTCCATGACAGCTATAGGATATAGTTATCCGATTTTCATGACATTATAACCGAAATTCTAATAATTCATGGTTAAATATTACATTTGGTGAAATTGTGTTGAAAACTGACAAAGTTATAATTAATTTTACCGATCGTTCCTTTGGCAGCTATATGATATAGTCGTCCGATCCGGCCCGTTCCGACATATGTACGAGTGAGAGTATATAGAAGACTACTGCAAATTTTCATTCAGATAGTTTTAAAACTGAGGGACTAGTTTGCGTAGAAACGGACAGACCGACAGACGGACATGGCTGGATCGATTCGGCTGTTGATGCTGATCAAGAATATATATACTTTATAGGGTCGGAGATGTCACATTCACTGCGTTGCAAACTTCTGGGTATAAATATCATTAAATGCTTCTCCTGTGCTGTCCAACCAAAAATTTAAATGCAATACACAAACACTTCTTCACGTTGCGAAAGCAACAGTCATAGCAAAAATGGAGTATGGCTTGTTTCTATACGGACACCTTTTAAGACTGAAATTCTGCTAGCCCTTGGCACCTACCGAACCACACCCATAAATAACTTGTAATATGAAGCCAACATCCTCTCATTAGAACAAAAACGAGACCTCCAAACAGCCAAACTCACACAAAACCTTATATTTTCGAAAGATACACCAATACACAAACTCGCTAAGCAAAGAAAATAATAAAAACAAGAAAGGAAGCTAACTTCGGCTCACCGAAGTTTATATACCCTTGCAGATTGCAATTGATCTATAAAACTAAAATCGAAATTCTGAAATAATAATAAAAGGCCAAATCCCAAATTTGATTAAAATATTTTGAGAAATAGCGAAATTATGAATTTTTTATTATAACCCTGATTGTTCCTATGGCAGCTATAGGATATAGTCGTCTGATTTTCATGAAATTAAAACTTAGATTCTCAAAAAATATTAAGTGTCCAAATCTTGATAAAAATATGTTGAGAAACAGCGAAGTTAGGATTTTTTCTATTATTTTCCTGATTGTTCCTATGGCAACTATAGGATATAGTCGGCCGATTTTCATGAAATTAAAACTCAAATTCTGGAATAGTATTAAGTGGCTAAATCTCAAATTTGATGAAAATATGTTAAGAAGCTGCGGAGTTATAATTTTTGTATTATTTTCCTGATTGTTCCTATGACAGCTATAAGATATAGCCGTCCGATTTTCATAAAATTAAAACCGAAATTTTAGAATACTAATTAATGGTCAAATATCAAATTTGGTGGCATTGTGTTGAAAATTGACAGTTATAATTTTTTTTCGAGAATTTTACTGATCGTTCCTATGGCAGCTATATGATATAGTTGTCCGATCCGGCCCGTTCCGACATATTTACGAGTGAGAGTATATAGAAGACTAACTGCAAAGTTTCATTCAGATAGCTTTAAAACTGAGGGACTAGTTTGCGTAGAAACGGACAGACAGACGGACAGACGGACAGACGGACAGACGGACAGACGGACATGGCTAGATCGACTCGGCTGTTGATGCTGATCAAGAATATATATACTTTATAGGGTCGGACATGTCTCCTTCACTGCGTTGCAAACTTCTGACTGAAATTATAATACCCTGCAAGGGTATAAAAATCCCATCAACCATAGACCGCACAATAAACATTTGTCAAGCACTAAATCAACTCTACTCTCCCCAATATCATAGATACAACATTCAGAGCACACAACGAACAAACTACACCACCAGATACATACAGAAAACTATACGAACATACCAAAGACTGCCATAAAACACGCAAATTCATATTTACGGACGGATCAAAAATTAACTCCACTATATCATACGCAGTCACAACAAATGTTAATATTATTAAATATGGTATCCTATCCCCATACTCATCAGTACTTTGCGCTGAAATAATACACAACGTGTAGAACGAAACAAGAAAGGAAGCTAACTTCGGCTCACCAAAGTTTGTATAATTTTTTTTTTTTTGCGCGAGGTCCCACGCCCACCTCCCGCCCAACCGACCGAGGGGTGCAGCCGTGTGACGTACGGCACGAACGCGTTCTAGATAGACGCGAGAGAAAGAAAATAGATAATAGAACGAGGAAATATTAAGTTACAATTCTGGCTAATTCTAAAAGCAATACAGTCTTTAGCTTTTGAAGGCTTTCAATGCCATCTATACTGTTAAAAAGACGATTGTAATCAGTACATAAAAACCTAAAGGGTTCATGCACTTCAAACTCTCGCCTACAGTGGTTAACTACTAAAGGGATATAAGTTCGAGATGTTAAACGGGGAACATGGAAGTTGAGAAGGCCTAGAAGGTAGGGGCTCTCCACATCTCCTTGTATAAGTTTATGTAAAAAAACGACGCCAAGCATCGTCCTACGATTAGCTAGAGAAGGTGAGTTAATTAAAAGAAGTCTACTAAAATAAGACGGCAATCTTAGGTCAAGATCCCAGGATAGGCCTCGGAGGGCAAAAAGTAAAAAGTTTTTTTGGACAGATTCAATGCGGTTACTATGGACTCCGAATTGAGGACTCCAGACACACGAACCGTACTCCAATATGGGACGAACTAACGAAGTAAAAAGAGTCTTCGTTACATAAGGAGAGTCAAATTCCTTTGCCCACCTCTTAATGAATCAGAGCATGCCTCTGGCTTTGTTAACCATACAGGAAATATGTTCGGAGAACGAAAGTTTAGGATCCAAGCGGACCCCCAGATCATCTACCAGAGTAATTCTTTCATGGGTGTGATGCGTGAAAAAGTCATCAGTTTGCATTTAGAGCTGTTGAGATGTAAAGCATTAGCATGACACCATGCTTGGAAGTTGTCAAGATCCGATTGTAAGTCTGATTGGCATGAACTATCCCTGTGCTCAAGCAAAATTTAACATCATCAGCGTACATGAGTACTCTGGAATTAGTTAGAACCTGCGGCAAGTCATTGATAAACAATGTGAAATGCAGTGGTCCAAGGTGGCTACCCTGTGGGACGCCAGATGTGACTCTGAAGCTGTTGGATAGAACGTTTTTAAACAGAACCTTTTGAGTCCTATCACTTAGATAGCTCGAAATCCACTTAAGAAGATCACTAGGAAACCCCATAGAATCAAGTTTCCTACCCAGAGGAGAATGATTGACCGAGTCAAAAGCTTTACTGAAGTCCGTGTAAATAACATCGGTTTGAAAGTTACGTTGTAAGCCCCTAATAACAAATGAGGTAAGTTCCAAAAGATTAGTCATATTTGATCTACGCTTCATAAAACCATGCCCACATGGAGAGATGACGGACCTGCATAAGTGTTGCAAGTGAGGAGTGATTACATTCTCGAAAAGTTTTGGAATTGCCGATAACTTAGAGATTCCTCTATAGTTACTGGCATCCGATTTGCTACCTTTTTTGTGGAGAGGAATAACAAATGATTCCCTCCAAATAGGGGAAATTCTGATGATTCTAAAGATAAGGTAAACAATTTAAGAAGGGGGTTACAAAGCGCCTCGAAACAATACCAAAGCACAGTGCCCGGTATTCCATCGGGACCTGGTGAATAAACTGGCTTAACGCGTTTAAGATCTAGAATAAGTGAGCTTTCATTTAAAATAGGACTGCAAATTAAGTTGGAACTGGGCATAGCAGAAGAAACTATCTGATCAGAAATAGTAGAGGACGAATATGTAGTTTTAAAAAACTCAGCAAAAAGATCGGCTATTGCCTGATCAGAATTTGCTGTAGTGTTCCTAAATGAAAGCGAGGAAGGATATAAATTAGGTTTACGTTTAGTGTTAACAAAGTTATAAAACTGTTTTGGGTCCTGCGTGAACTGGACCTGACAACGAGTCAATTAATTTTTACAGCACTGAGCACTGATATAAGAGGAAAAAGAAGTTTTTGAACCGGTGAGTTTATATTTATTATAAAGCCTAGATTTTACATTATTTAAGCGTGTTAGCTCTTTGTTGAACCAAGGAGGTTTATTAGAGACCAACGGATAGGTTACCGGAACACATAAGGAAAAAAATGAGTGCATGGCACTGTAAAAAATATCCACGGCGGTTGCCATGTCAGAGCACATGTAAAGATCGGACCAATTGAATTCAGATATTAGAGTGTTTAGCCTCTGATAGTCATCTTTTCGGAAACAGCGGACTTTGGTTATTCTTCTACCAGATGTAGTTTCTAACACTGTCCCAGTATCGATAGTCACTTCGAAAGTTTGATGGTAAGGATCTTCAGGCTGCGTCATTGCAGGAACTCTGATTAGGTTTACGCCTGCAGGATCTGAAACAAAGCACAGATCAAGTAAGCGGTTTAAAGAATTGAATACGTGGTTAACTTGCGATAGGGATAAATCAAGCAGGCCGTTAATGAAGTCATGCTGTGCCGTAGTCTGAAGGACATTAGATACGCCATCATTAGACCAATGAGCCCCCGGTATATTGAAGTCACCCAGAGTCACTAATTGGTCCCTGTCAGAAAGCCTTCTGGAAACTGCCTGAATTGTCGAAAGTTGTTTCCAATAGGTTGGCTTTTATGAAGATAGAGGAATGTAAGAGCAGGTTACATAAACAGTGGTACCTGTGAAAGACAATTTAACGCAAATGAATTCAATGTTCAAAAAATAATCAGATACAACCGGTTCAGATATAAGGGTGAGTCAACGGCAATTAAAACTCCGTCACTACGCTGAGAAAGACGGTCCAATCTGAAAATTGTGTACTTACTCGGGAGAATTTCGGAGCAAAAAATCTTTGGTTTCAACCAGGTTTCAGTAAACACAATTACCTGGGATGTGAAAGAAAAACTATCAGAATACAGTTTAGAGAACTTACTGCGTAAGCCCCTAGTATTCTGATAGGAAAGTTGTAAGGGAGTGGTTAGTTTTTTGGGACAGAAGGTACGGCAGAAGGTGGGCACTGCGGTTTGTGACGGCCTGGGTAGTACTCCTACAGGCCGACTTCACTTATTTCGAGCCTCTTACTCCTTGACTACAACGTGCCCTGGCCAGAAGTCACCCAAGCAAATAGTGTCGAAGAGCTGGACTGAGACATTTATCTTAAACGATGAAATGTCTCTGGAATACGAAAATTTGAATTTTTCCACTTTAATATTTCCGGCTTGAGTTTTGCCTTGTATATAGGCTAGTACATCTTCCGATGCGAGATCAGGAGCAAGCCTCAAAACAAATATTGTTTTCGATGGTGGAACTGCTGTAAGGGTCTTACGTAACGTAATGTTACCAACATCGGCTGGAGTTCCGGGCATTGTTGGACCCTCTGTCGGTTTTATTACAGGATTTTGCGGAGCCAATGATTTGGGCTCCGCAACGGACACATCGGAAATTGCTGACTGAGCGGCTGCCGCTACCACCGCGTCCAATTCGGATACCGAATCTTTTTTCGTTCCTGATCTCAGAACCATTGGATTTGGTACTGGGACCAGGAGCTGTGGGGCGGGAATATGGCAGGGACTAGGTTGCTGTTGCTCACACAGTTGCAGTCGACCAGCAGCAGCCTTTTTGCATTTCGGCGACTCATTTAATAGCTTCATACTATTAAATTGAGCGTCTATCGCGGAGAACAGGTAATTCGCTTTGCGAAAAGTGAGCATAATCTCGTTAAATCCACTTCTGGTCGGACTCATGAAGGATGCTATTTCCTTCTCAACCGGTCGATAGTTCTCACAACAATAACGCAGGCCCTTTTTGCTAGATACTACGTCAGCTATGCGGCCTGTCACCTCAATGCACTTTGCGTGCACTACCGCATCGCAAAGCCAGCAATGGAGACTGGCTGGTCGGCCAAAATATTTTTTGGCAGTTCTTAAATACATAGACAATATTTGAGGACATTTTCACAAACCCGTGAACCACTCTGCACACAATCAGTTCCGAAAAAAAGAACCAGAGAGAGAGAGAGAGCAAGAGGGTTAGTTTGTGAGCGCAAAAAATCACAAGTGTGAGAGAGCTTTGAACCGCTTATCTGCAGCTAAAAGCTAACGACACTCAAGCGGTGAAAAAAAACGGGATGAGAAGAAAAAAAGGAAAGATAAGAAAACCGTCTTAGCACAAACTAAAAATGTGTATTAAAACACTAAATTACACAGAAAAGTGCATGCACGCGCGGTATCAAAACGGTATATATAATTACTGATAATAGTTAATGAATTTAGAGGAAACCCCGGTGGTTTAAAATTAAAATAAACAAAAATTCGGAGCGCAAAAAAAAACACGACCGTTCGCTAAGAAGTGAGAGATCTTATTTGATCTTATTTGAATGTAAGAACGAAGAGAAATAGTTTCTTTTTTGTTTTAAATCAAATAATACTGAGAAATGTCTAGCATAAAAGATGTGAAAATATGTTTCATCTAGAATTGTCTCTTATTAATGATTGAAAAAAATTGAAAAATGTTGTAAAAAATATTATTCTTCGTTGGGTTTGCTATATAAATGTATAACAAATTTAAAAAATAATATAAAAAAATTAATGCAAATAAATGTTTTATACAACCTCAACTCATATGGGACTGGTTCTGGTTCGGCAACTAAACGCCATTTTGGCATCCCGGTTGACTTCATCAATCAATTGGGACACGCGACAGCGAGGGTTCCAACCTACCGATGGGTGTGCTGATAATGCGACGATGGTCGATTTAATTCTGAGGGAAAGCCATAAAAGCTTCAAATCTTGCTACATTGCTACTCTAGATGTAAGCAAGGCGTTTGATTCAATATCTCACGCAGGTATATTAAAGTCACTAAAAGCATATGGCCTACCGAAAGAATTTGTCGACTACGTACAGAAGACGTACGAGGTTGGTGGCACAACGCTCAATGGGGACGGATGGAGATCAGAGGTAATCACCCCAGCCCGTGGAGTAAGGCAAGGTGATCCCCTATCTCCGGTTCTATTTAACCTGGTCATTGACCGGTTACTTAGGTCCTTACCCAAAGAGATTGGTGTCAAGGTCGGAAATGCCATGACAAACGCGGCAGCATTCGCAGATGATATAGTCCTATTTGCGGAAACTCCGATGGGCCTTCAAAAATTGTTGGACAAGACCGTGAACGTTCTGGGATCGGTTGGACTCACCCTAAACGCTGATAAGTGTTTCACTGTCAGTATAAAGGGGCAGCCTAAGCAGAAGTGTAGCGTTGTGACGCAACGCAGCTTCCGCATAGGTCTGCGCGAGTGTCCTTCATTGAAGCGCACGGACGAGTGGAAGTATTTGGGTATCTATTTCACTGCGGAAGGAAGGGTCCGGTACAATCCAGCTGAAGACCTTGGTCCGAAGCTGTTGAGATTGACTCGGGCCCCTCTGAAGCCTCAACAGAAGTTGTTTGCCCTTAGGACTGTCCTTATCCCACAGCTCTATCACAAGCTAACTCTTGGGAATGTGACGATAGGCGTCCTAAGAAAATTTGACAAATTGGTGCGTTTTTATATCCGGAAATGGTTAGATCTTCCGGGGGATGTGTCAGTCGGCTACTTCCACGCCCCCCACAATTGTGGGGGACTCGGTATACCGTCTTTACGATGGTCAGCACCGATGCTACGTTTAAAGAGATTGAGCAACATAAAATGGCCAAACCTTGAGCAATCCGAGGTGGTCAGCTCTTTCTTGGACAACGAAATGCAAAGGGCCCGAGAGCTTTCAGAGATTGGGAGGCGTCAACACCGAAGATCACTCGCTAGCCATCAGCCGCTATGACGAGCTGGTCATGGCGCTGATGCTGAGGTGCGGAGAGTTGGAGACGCGGCTAGCTCTGGTGGTGCGATTATCCGCACACCTTCGGTCGGAGAGCTGACAAAGGGGGTCGAAGAAGTTCGCTGAAGTGGGGCTTAACGTGGCGAGGAACGCCGCGGATAAGCCGAAAATCGTAGTCTATGACGTGGACAGTGCAATCGGCCCGGAGGAGTTCATGAAGGAGCTTCACGCCAATAACTTCGACGAAGTGATGACCGCGTCGGAATTCAGGAAGGCCGTCCACCTGGTGACCAAGGCGTGGTCAGTGACCGATGGTGCCACAGTCAATGTGACACTGGAGGTCAACGAGAAGGCAATGGCGAAACTTGATGTAGGCCGGGTCTACATCAAGTGGTTCTCCTTCCGATGCCGGTCCCAGGTTCGCACCTACGCCTGCCACAGGTGCGTAGGTTTCGCAGCCAATTGGCAGAACCCGGTGGACTGCATGAACTGCCGTCATAGAGGGCAATACTCGGGGCATCACATGCTCTTGAGCGCGTGCCTGATATATGGTGCGGTGCTTGCGAGGTGGTTTTCGTTCCGATGCCGGTCCCAGGTGCGCATCTACGCCTGCCACAGGTGCGTAGGTTTCGACCACAAGGTCGGTGAATGCCGGCAGAAGGCAAACGTCTGCCGCCAGTGCGGACAGATTGGCCACACCGCAGCCAAGTGCCAGAACCCGGTGGACTGCCGGAACTGCCGTCATAGAGGGCAGCACTCGGGGCATCACATGCTCTCGAGCGCGTGCCCGATATACGGTGCGGTGCTTGCGAGGGTGCAAGCTAGACATTAATGTTTAGCTTCATCCAAGCGAACTGTGGCCAAGGTTGAGGAGATCGGGCTCAATGTTCGCACTGGTGCAGGAGCCGTATCTCGGCGGGGACGACATGGATGTGCTGCCTGAAGGAACCAGGATGTTCGCCGATCGTCGTGGGAAGGCAGCCATCCTTGTAGATCAACAGGATGCCATCTGCATGCCAGTGGAGACCCTCACCAATGAGTATGGCGTATGTCTGGTCGTTAAAGGGAGATTTGGCTCAATCTTCCTTTGCTCAGCATACTGCCAGTTCGATGCACCTCTGGAACCAATATTATATCACAAAAAAAACTTATATTTAAAATAATGATAAATACTTAAGATATATATATTGCTTATATAAAACTAAGACTTTTCGCAACATTCGTTTTGGATTTAAAAAATAAAATAAATAATGTTTAATTTATTGAAGGAATTGATATATGCCAGTAAAATGGTGTATTTTTAATTTCTTTCAATAAAAACATTTTTGATGATATATAGAAACAAAATTATTAAAACTCTAAGCGGTGGATCACTCGGCTCATGGGTCGATGAAGAACGCAGCAAACTGTGCGTCATCGTGTGAACTGCAGGACACATGAACATCGACATTTTGAACGCATATCGCAGTCCATGCTGTTATGTACTTTAATTAATTTTAAAGTGCTGCTTGGACTACATATGGTTGAGGGTTGTAAGACTATGCAAAATAAGTTGTTCATAAATTTCATTATATGAATTTTATAAGCACATGGTATATTATTGGATACAATGGTTATTAATAATTATGTAGGATTGGTATATTTGTAGAGTATAGTATATCCCTAATATTTTTAAGTACAAAGTATTGAAATGTAAATCAAGTATTAAGGATAAAGATTTTACGCATTATGGAATGCAGACACACTGAACTAGAACTTGGAGGAGAATGGTTGTGAAATAAGAGAACGTATTGAGAAAAGCGCGGAAATATGTAAATTAGTTTAATGTTAAGAAAGATCCAGCAAATAATATAATAAATACATTTGTAGTAACTCGCTGAAGTTATAACCCTACAAATATTGGGGGCTCGTCCGGGAATAATGTAAAAGAACATTCTGGAAATTTCTTTTTGCGATTCGTCAAAATTGCACGCGTTAAACATTTGTACGTGTGCATTGGTGGTGTCCAAAGGAACATTTGAAAAAGTACAGTGTTGAACAAGAAGAAGAAAAGTGAGACTCCGCTGAAATTCTTGGAAAGCGGAACTTTCTAAGAATTGGTGAAAAATCGCGTGTTGCTGGCGTCACACATGCATGCAGAGATGAAGCTTGTATGTGTTGAACAAGAAGAAGAAAAGTGAGACTCCGCTGAAATTCTTGGAAAACGGAACTTTCTGAGAATTGGTGAAAAGACCGCGTGTTGATGGCGTCACACAGACAATCATAACGAATTTAAAGCATTACATACACATAACGATCGTCAAATTGTGTGTGTGTGTGTGTGTGTGTGTGGAGAAGTAAACAGGAGTGTGCATGCAAGAACAAGAAAGAGTCATCGAGGGAGTTACAATTGAAGAGCGCCAATTCTAGAGACACAGAGGTCGTAGATTGGCAGGCTGCAACAACAACAAGAGTTGGAGAGTAGTAAAGCAGTGCGACACAGATATCGACTGCTACAACAACAAGAAGTGTCGTCTTAGAGGGAGTTGCAGTTGATGAGCACCAATTCTAGCGACACTGAGGTCGTAGATTGGCAGGCTGCAACAACAACAAGAGTTGGAGAGCGGTAAAGCAGTGCGACACAGAGATCGATTGCTACAACAACAAGGAAGTGATTTCTTCGAGGGAGTTGCAGTCGAAGAGTGCCAAATCTGTGCGGCACGAGGTCGTAGATTGGCAGGCTGCAACAACGTCAACGGCAAGAGAACTGTAAAGCAGAGCGACACAGACTGCTAAAAGAACGAGAAAAAGTATAATCGAGGGTGTTGCAGTCGAAGAGCGCCACGCGAGGTCGTAGAATGGCAGACTGCAACAACAACGGTCGCAAAGCAGTTACCGAGGACAACTGCTACAAAAAATAGCAAGCAGGGCATCGAAAAGGGATCGATAAAGCAGAGCGATCGTAAGATCGTGAGTTTTAAGTAAGAATTTACAAATTGTATAAGAATTGAGGAACCTAATTGTAATTACTTATAAGTCTAGTGTGCTTTGGCATACGTTAACAATTAAGTATGGAAGCTAGAACGATATTGTCTTGGAAAGTCGAGGAGTTACGGCAACATCTAAGATCTTTAGAGTTGGATCCCACTGGCAGGAAAGCAATGCTGCAGGATAGGCTTTTGGAACATTACAATTTACGCTCAAAGATGTTCAAGATAGTGTCTCACATTTTTCAGGATCAGATCAACCAGACATTAATCAATGGATCTCTGAATTTGAAGATTGTGCTGCAACGGTAGGATGGGATAGCTTACAGAAATACATTTATGGGAAGCAATTGTTGCAAGGAGCAGCAAAATTGTTTGTAAGAGGCTTAATAGGAGTAAGAGGATGGGAACAATTGAAAGCAAAGCTGCGAGCAGAGTTCGGTAAAACAATGTGTGCAGCCGAAGTTCATAAACAACTTAAAAACAGAGTAAAGCTTGATAAAGAATCGCTAAGTGAGTATTTGCATAGCCTCATTGAGATTGGTAAGCAAGTCAAATCAGATGAAGCAAGTCTCATATCGTACTTCATGGATGGTGTTCCAGATAGTAAATTGAACAAGAGTAACTTGTACCGATGCCACACACTTGACGAGTTGAAAGCAGAGATACAAATTTACAAAAGGATCAAGAAATGAGAAAGTAGGGGTATTGAAGTCTAAATCGAAGTCAATGACCAGATCAATACTTTTATGTGCATAAACGATGTATATTTTGTAGCAATGATAGACTCAGGATGCGACCTGAGCTTGATGAGGGAAGATCTAATGGAGAAGTTAAAAGGAGTTCATCTGAGAAAGGAGACAAAGTGCTTGTGAGGCATAGGAAATAGAGAGATTAAAACGATCGGACAGTTCGAGACACAGGTGACAGCAGGGAAGGTTTACTTTAATGTAACTTTTAATGTAATCAAACAAAAAAACATTGAGTATTCAACTATCATTGGTAACGACGTTTTGAAAGAAGTGGATATTATTTTTAGTTCAGGTGGTGTTCAATTTAAGAAAAAAGAAGTATTGGAGATATTTGAAGGATTGAGCGTGAGTGAGGTATTTGCTGAACCTAAGACATCTGATGGAGTACAATTAAATCCTCTTAGTAAGGGTTTGAGAGGTGAGGTTGAAGAGCTGATTAACAATTATGAAGTAAAGAAAGAGATTGAATCGCCAATAAAAATGAAAATTGTGCTTGAAGACGATTTCCCTGTTTATCAGTCCCCACGAAGAATTTCATATGAAAACAAGATGATTATTAAGAAGCAAGTCCAAGATTGGCTACAGGAAGAAATCATATCCCCCAGTTGTTCTCCATATGCAGCACCAGTAGTTCTGGTTACTAAGAAAGATGGCTCAAAAAGACTTTGTTGTGATTTCAGAAAAATTAATTTAAAAACTAGAAGAGACAATTTTCCAATGGTGTTAATAGATGATGTACTTGAACGATTAAAGGGAGCAAAGGTATTTTCAACGTTGGATCTCAGAAATGGTTACTTTCATGTTCCTCTTAAGCCAGATTCCAAGAAATACACTGCGTTCGTAACTCATAATGGGCAATATGAGTTTAATTTTGTACCATTTGGAATATCAAACTCGCCAGCAGTTTTTTGTAGATATATTAACGCTGTTTTGAGAGATTTAGTACAGCAAAAGAAGGTGATAGTCTACATGGACGTTATAGTTATCCCGACAGTTGACGAAAAAGGGACTTGAAGTTTTAAAGCAGTTTTTAACAGTCGCGAGCAAAGCAGGGTTGCGTATAAAGTGGGAAAAATCACAACTTTTGCAAAAGAGAATTCAGTTCTTAGAGTTTATAATCGAAAATGAGTCTATTTCTCCGTCAAAGGACAAAATTGAGGCGGTGTTACACTTTCCAACCCCAAAAACTAAGAAAGCGTTACAAAGATTCTTGGGTTTAACTTCCTACTTGCGGAGATTCATCAAAAACTACACAATAGGGGAAAAACCTTTAACTGACATCTTAAGAAAGGAAAGTGAAAGAATAGGTAAGAAGTATATCGAGTTAAAGGATTCTGAGTTAGTAGCGTTTGAACATTTGAAACATTTAATAGTTGAAGCTGCTTAAGCTGTATGATCCAAAAGCTGTCACAGAGGTACACACGGATGCCAGTAAGCACGGATTTGGTGCCATTCTAATGCAGATGGATTCAGAAGATAGGCAGTTCCATTCAGTAGAGTTCATGAGTCGTAAAACTAGTCCAACCGAAGAAAAATACAGCGCGTATGAGTTGGAGGTACTGGCTATAATAAATGCCATGAAAAAGTGGCGGGTATACTCACTTGGAATCGAATTTAAAATAATAACGGACTGTGATACATTTGCAATGACAGTAGGGAAAAATGATGTGCCTGTAAGAGTAGCAAGATGGGCAATATTTCTGGACGAGTATAAGTACAAAGTCGAACATCGATCGGGTAGTCTAATGAAGCACGTAGATGCTTTAAGTCGAGTGTCATGCTGTCTTTTGGTGGAGGCATTAGGGTATCGTTTAAAGGAAGCGCAGGACAAAGATGACATTATCAAAGCCGTGAAGCTATTGCTAGAAGCTGAGAAAGCATATGAAGACTATTTCGTGCGAAATAATATTCTTTACAAAGATCCAGATAGAGAACTATTGGTAGTACCGGAATCAATGCAGGTAAGCGTAGAAAAAAAGAAGGATGGTTTTGTCCGATTGACAAAGCACAGGAACCGTTAGGAACATATCATGTGGATCACGTAGGACCCCTAACAGAGACCAGTAAGATGTACAACCACATATTTGTTGTAGTTGATGGGCCCTCGAAGTTTGTATGGTTATATCCCACTAAATCTACAGGAAAAGAAGAAGTTTTAGACAAACTAAGAAAGCAGGCGGCAGTTTTTGGTAATCCGAGAAGGATTGTAACAGATAGAGGAACGGCGTTTACTTCAAACTTATTTCAAGACTACTGTGAGGAAGAAGGAATACAGTTGTTGCACATTACTACGGGTATGCCAAGAGGTAACGGACAAGTAGAGAGGGTCCACAAAATCGTTATCCCGATGTTGAACAAACTTTGCCATGACAATTCGACCAAGTGGTATGCACATGTAGATCGGATACAACAGATTATAGACAACACACCCCCTCGAAGTACGAAGTTCACACCATTCTCAGTGCTAACAGGCTTACAAATGAAAACAAAGGATAACGAAATCAGAGAACTTTTACAAGAAATGTATTTAAAAGCATTAACAGAAGAACGAGAATAGATCAGGCAAAAAGCACAAGAAAATATTGAGAAAATCCAGCAAGAAAATAGGAGGGGCTTCAATGAAAATAGGAAAATTGAAACAGAAACTCAATATGGCGCAAAAATGAAACTAAGACCAAAATTTTTTGGACCTTATAAGGTAGTGGCAAGGAAAAATCATGGACGCTACGAGGTGGAAAAAGTTGGTGGCCAAGAAGGTCCCAATCGCACGTTTACAGCAGCAGAGTTTATGAAAAAGTGGGTTTAGTTCGGGACGAACTAAGATTCAGGATGGCCGAATGTAGGATTGGTATATTTGTAGAGTATAGTATATCCCTAATATTTTTAAGAACAAAGTATTGAAATGTAAATCTAGTATTAAGGATAAAGATTTTACGCATTATGAAATGCAGACACACTCAACTAGAACTTGGAGGAGAACGGTTGTAAAATAAGAGAACGTATTGAGAAATGCGCGAAAATATGTAAATTAGTTTAACGTTAAGAAAGATCCGCAAATAATATAATAAATACATTTGTAGTAACTCGCTAAGGTTATAACCCTACTGTTATGTATTCATAATATTAAAATAAGTTATATTTATCATATAAGTATGATAAATATTATTCTCACATTGTTGTAAATATTTGAATGTGAAATCGAAGAGAAATAGTTTCTTTCTTTGTTTTAAATCAAATAATACTGAGAAATGTCTAGCATAAAAGATGTGAAAATATTTTTCATCTAGAATTGTCTCTTATTAATGATTGAAGAAAATTGAAAAACGTTGTAAAAAATATTATTCTTCGTGGGGTTTGCTATATAAATGTATAACAAATTTAAAATATAATATAAAAAGAATTAATGCAAATAAATGTTTTATACAACTTCAACTCATATGGGACTGGTTCCGGTTCGGCAACTAAACGTCATTTTGGCATCCCGGTTGACTTCTTCAATCAATTGGGACACGCGACAGCGAGGGTTTCATCCTTCCGATGGGTGTGCTGATAATGCGACGATGGTCGATTTAATTCTGAAAGAAAGCCATAAATGCTATAAATCTTGCTACATTGCGACTCTAGATGTTAGACACTAAAAGCATATGACCTACCGAAAGAATTTGTCGACTACGTACAGAAGACGTACGATGTTGGTGGCACAACGCTCAATGGGGACGGATGGAGATCAGAGGTACTC
>VNJQ01005055.1:0-50271 GCA_008042515.1 Drosophila truncata | reverse complement strand
AGCTTGCACTCAGCTGGATGTGTTCCGCGCAGTCGCTGAGTGTATAGCTGCGCTGGGGGATAAGGACCAAATTATCAGGATTATTAAAGACAACAATGCTGTCAACGATAAGTTGGATCACCTTCACTGGCCAGTCTTATGGGATTATAACCATATGAAAAAAATTCTGGTGAGATCCCACGGCTTAGTAGACACTGTTCTCTGGGCCATATACAAAGACAAGACTTTTTACGAAGACAGCTATACTGCTTCCTTTCAGAATTCTAGAAACGCATTGGACCGGGAACTATCGGCTGGCAAATTACCAAACCTCGCATATCAATTATGCATGACAGAACTCAATAACATTGAAGATGTGTGTAAACGCTTCTTCAAGGTACAACCGGACAAGACGTTTACGTTTAAATTTGCCAGTAACGATAGCATGGAGTGCCTAGGGGTTAAGCTTAACAGCTTAGCGCAAAGCGCCATGGTGGACAGAAGGAACAGAGAAGACGCAGAAATTCAAAGTTCCCGGAGAATCATCCGAGAATCGGCCCAAATTCCTGCCAGGAATTCGTTGTGAATTTCTAATTAAACTCCCTTTCACATAATATTATTTTCATATAGATGGAACACCGAAATAATAAGAAGAAACGGAAGGCCGCCGCCTTTGACGCGGCTAAAACATTATTAGATTCCGCGGGCATAAAAATTTTGCGGTCAAGACAGGAGGCGTGCATTTCGCGTGCGCGAAATTTGTTAGCCGCTGGCTTCACACCACAAGTGCCGCCTCCTGTCGTTCCATTAAGCGTTCCGCCTCCGCCGCCGCCAGTGGGGACTTCGAGGCCGCCGCCGCCAGTGGGGACTTCGTGGCCGCCGCCGCCAGTGGGAACTTCGTGGCTGCCGCCGCCAGTGGGGACTTCGTGGCCAACGCCGCCACTGGCGTCCTCTCTCAGCCACAGCCAGTACCAAAGCCACAGCCAGAGCCAGCGCCACAGCCAGAGCTTGTAGCAGAGCCAGAGCCAGAGCCGGACGAAGATGGTTTATTCCGAGACCTTTTTGGCCATTCACCGTCGCATATAAACACAACTGCTGAGCCGCATGAAGTCGTTAAGCGCAAAATTAACATGTTGTACACGAGGTGTCCTAAGGCGCCAAAGAGCAACGATTTATATGTTTTTGAGGAGCTGTTCACTCTGTACAACACTCTTGATTTTGCGCCTGGAAAGCCTAATAGGTGCCCAAGATGCAGAAATACTGTAGCAGGGTGTAGACTTAGCCACCCTTGCAGTACCGAACTCAAGTATGCCTGTTTCTGCGGATATATGGCATCAAAATCGTTTTATATGCTGGCCCATGCAAATAAGTGTGACAAGCGCAGACCCAGGCCAAAGAAAGGTCTCCAAACGACTGCCGATTTGAGATACCTAGCATAGGAAATTAGATCGGAGGTGACGGGGTCGGATGATTTATCTCCCCCCTCAAATTTCTTCACGCCGCCAGTGGCGGTGTGACATGTGGACACGAAGGTTCTCCAACTTATCATTAACTTTATTGTCATTTTTTTATTATCCTGATAAGTTGGTCCTTCTGTCATGAAGAATAATGGCGACTCAAATTCATTAAGCATCTCCATTTTCTTCTGTTCCACTTCACGCGCGGCACAGCAAGTGCCGGCGACGAATGGCCGAAAAGTTGGCGATAAGCCGTATGGCCATCAGCAGGCGCATTGGTCTCTAATTAATGCGGTTGTATCAATTGGCATGCATTCTAGCGGCGCTGCCTTTACTGAACAGCTCCCAAATGCGAGGTACTCTGGACGAATACGTAGCTCATTCATGGCTGTTAGGCAAACACTACCATTACACCATTACTTTGATTTCCTTTAAAACAATAGTTTGAACGGGGGCATTTTTGCGTCTTTGCGTGATTAATTATTTATTCTATTTCGGATTTTATGTTATCACGGAGGAAATTCAAATTGTATAACTTATTAAAAATGTAATTACTTACGTTACTATTGGAGTGGTAAGCTTCTGACGAAATGGACAGTCAATGCACTATGGTCCAGCCGACCGCTTTTTTTTAAATAACCAAATCAATTGATCTTTGTATTGATCGATTGTAAATCGAATTCGACGTTTCCGCACATTGTTAATGGATTGATCCATAGTTCGTCCACGAGGGCAGAAAAACCAGATACCATAGAATATGAAAGTGTCATAGAACGAGATGGGCAAGCCCATGGCTCCTCGGGTTTTCGCAGCTTCCTCCGTTATTCGTAATTTTACCGCCAGCAAGTCGGGCCAGACGATCCCGAACGGCGTTTAACGGATTCCTTAAGATTTACAAAAACAATGCCACACAAATTCGGAGGCAGGTAACGTACCCATCGCTGCGGCGCACATTCTGTCTGTCTCGTGGCAGCGACGCTTCGCTACGGTGCGACGGTGCACAGTGTAAGACTTTGCAAGCCTAGGGCGCCCTAATTCAATAAATTTGATATTTTGTTAGATACCAACTTTGGAATTAACATTCTACTAAGCCCAAATAATTGGGTAGACATAAAAAATGGGCGTGACATTTTCGTATGCGGCAACATCTTTAAAAAAGTGTAATTCAAAACATACACTTTGTATCATACATTAACGAAATTTTCCGAGAATATTAGGCAATTTAATATTTTTTGATTGTTTGTTTTTTAATTTGAAGACATTTTTTTTTTAATATTCTGTAAAATTACAGTATTTTGATATAGGCTCATGTTTTTACCTATAACTTCAATATTATAAGTCAAACCACTGAAAACTAGGGTTTATATTGAACATAATTGATAAATAAATAAAAAAAACGTACGTTTATATTTTTAGCATTTGTTTTTCAATAAAAAGTATATAATAATGTAATTTTATAAAGAAATTTTACAGCATTTGTGGCCGTCAAGCTAATTTGATTCAAAATTCAAAGCTGTCGTCACTGTATTGATCTTAAAACAGTAGTTGGGCACATCTTCTGAAAGCTCTTAGCGCCTAATTTTCGGTGGTGTTAAAAATTGTTTAAGAAATATATCATATAATATCAGTAGCACCTCCAAAACATCACCATTTGTATGTACACGCGAAGTTTTCATTGTAAGCTTGCATAATTTCTAAACTTCTGGCTTTATCTTTCCCAGATCTAAGAAAACTGTTTTGAAATTCAAAATATACATAGTGTGGAAATATGTTATTGCAATATAAAATTACCAAATGTCTTTGGCAAACACCATCGCTGACTGCACGACACGTGATTTTTTTACGGGTTATTTAACACATTTTCAAATTTAAGGTATTTGTGCAAGGTAATTTGGTATGTCGTATTATGTTGCCAACAATAGCATTCGTACAAAATCTCTAACTTTAAAAACACCGAAGTTATACCATTTCCGATCAATCAGTTATATGGCAGCTATAGGATATAGTCGGCCGATCCCGGCCATTCCGACTTATATACTGCGTGCAAAGGAAAGAAGGGTGTGTGCAAAGTTTCAAGTCGATAGCTTTAAAACTGAGAGACTAGTTTGCGTAGAACGTCTTGTACCTCTAAAATACATTTCAGCAAATACAATTTTCTCTTTTAGTCTACAAATAACGAGTACGAATATAATTATTTTTCAAATTTATTTATTTTTTTATTTTTTTTTCCCCCAGATTTTATTTAAAATCTGTCCCTGCAGGGACAATCATTAAATTTTGTGATTACATTGACAGAGTTAGTAAAATTTAATTTTTAGGGTAGGGATAGGAAATAGGTCATGGGATGCCTTAGCCTGGGTCTCTGAATGGCAAGTCCAGGGGATGGTAACGCCTGAGTCTTCTTGTGGTGGTGCTGTTGTCCAGCAAGTTAATGGCTAGTGGGTTGTCATGGTCTGACAGTTTCGCCATGTATTTGGTGCTTATACTTTTGATCTCCTCAGCCACCCATGGGATCTTCAGCGTCGTGTGCAGCTCTTTGTTGGAGGTTAGAAAGTGCGCTCCAGTGGCAAATTTATTTGAAAGTGTTTTTTTTTAAGCAATTTGGATAAAGTTTTGTGTGGTGTTCAACGCATTGAAGGATGCATTCCGATTGTTCTTGATCAAATGCAAGCTTGCCATTAAACTTCTCCATCATTTGCACTGCTCTTTCTGCCTTTCTTTTTGCTCACACCACAACGAGGGAGAAGTCAGCAAAAAATCACTTGAAAGGCCCCAACGACTAAAAAAATTTAGACTTTTTCTTTATATAAATGAGTCAATTTTCTTGTCTGTGGGTTATAAATTAAAAAAATTGTATATATTATTATAAATATAAATATTACCAAGAAAAACTTTTAAATCTTCTATTTTTAGGTTGTACTTCTTGTCGTTAGAAGTGCTCGTCTTTTTCAGTGCTTTGACCATTAACTTCTTGTCATCAATTGGGATTTTATTTTAAAAAAATGCTAGAGCTGCAACTTCGTCCGACAAGTACCAAAGGTGATTTGAATTTGAATTTTTGTTATGGAAATTTCTGCTATTTGTTGGTCAACTGCCTTGAACTTTTCCATGCACTGAATAAAGGTCCAATCTAAGTATGGCGACCTCTTTGCATTATTACATTCGAACCAGAACTTAATGTAGACGGTTGTTATAAAAAGACAAATGTCTTCCAATGCCGTCCTTTCCTGACCAGTAATGGTAAATTAGCCGTGAAACATTAGCACTTTTAAAGAATAGATGGCTCTGGCCATCCACCTTGCTTGGTGAATGCCTCCAGGCGCTTTGATGCTTATTGGACTAATTGCAGACTGACCATTAATAAATAAAAGGGAAAGTTCCAAAAGTTCTTGGTAATCTCCTCTTTTTTGCCCCACTTCTAGTTGCTTTTAGCAAATTGGACTAGGTGCGATTGTTCTATGGAAATGTATTTCCAGCATCTTGGAAAGTCCACTGCGTGCTTAAAGTCACCTTTATCAATATTTGCCCAAGCTTTTTTAAAGTTTTTAAAGAGCGGTAGGTCGGCGTTAGTGCTTGCCTTTGGTAGTTTAGCTTCAACTACTCCCCTTAGTACCAACTCGTATATGTGATGTCTGCATGGGAAATACATTAGATCTCTGTCTAACTCTTGTTCTAACAAGACACACGCTCCTATTAAGCGGCCTGTGTTGGATGCAGTCGTATCACAACAAACGGCTTAGATGTTGTCCTGCAGTTCCCAGTCATGCAAGGCTTCAAAGACGGCTGCTGCTTGCTCTTTACCAGAGGAGTTTGTAGTTTGTGGTGCACTGCACATAACAGTTTTTCCACACCTTTTCCTGTAACCACAATAGTCAATCTTTCTACTGGGTTTTCATTTGCATCTGGGATATTAAAATTAATAATAATCAATTGCACTTTTAAGTACTTACTCTGAGGCGGAATAAGTTTTCCGTCCCATTGCACGGTTAAGAACCTCGGAATCGAAGCGTTTAATGATTTTTTAATTTTCAGCGCTCGTTCTGCACGCAGCTGACTTCTACACTTCATCAAGCTGGTTCTATTAATAATAAGATTTTTTACGTCAAAGCCAAGTGCCTCTGCAGTTTCTGTGCGAATTCCGCCGCGTGTTTGATATCAAACACCTCATCCAAGGATTTTCAAAAGACGATTCACGTTTCCGGTAAAGCTCCCCTGGTCGGCATCTATTCTTCTTTAGGGCAAAGAATTTCTCACGAAGGCGCAATATTTGGGATCTTACGTGCTGAATTGGTCTAACACGAATGTGCTGATCTGACCAAGTAGCAACCAAATTTTGCGAGATGCCGTGAACGCTATCCTTCAGGGTTCGGCTTAACACCCTTGTCTCATAAAACAGGGCAGACAACACGGACCTCTTGCTGGGGAAAGACGTACCTTTGCCAGAATCTGGGCTAAGCTTGCCGATTAGGAAAATGCTTTCGTTAGCCATAATTTATTTAAAAGTAATTCGAAATCTGACAAGAATTTAGCGAAACTTTAGGGCCATTGCGCACCGTCTTAACGTTGGAATAAAATTTGTCTGTTTTCGCATAAATTTATTGGACACTGAAACCTACCATTTAAGATGCTGAGCTCAGTTGACCTTAAAAAAGTCCACCCTAATGTCCATATTAAACTTGGCGCCATAACTGAAGAACTATAACTTGTTCAAATATATCTAAATTATAAATAATTCATAATTCACATCACTTACCTGACTTAATAGAATTAATAAGTAAGATATTATTACCAAATAACAGCAATATAGCTGCTACAACAGTAAATATACGAATTCGAAAATCAAAAATCAAAATATGTCAACAGTCGAATGTATTATAATCTAGGTACACCCAATGTACCATACCTTAAGTCCTTAAAAACGCCCGGTAAAGTTCAAATGGCCTGAACGATTCCGGCGAGAATAAATATGTACATATATAATAAAAAAAAAAGTCGAATGGATCGACTTACGATGACTGTGACTTACTTCCAAAATTCTTAGCTTGCTTCAGCAAAAGCAAAGCAGAAAGCAAAAAATGAAACAAAGCGACTGCAGCTTATTTTTTATTTTTGAGACTTTTTGATTTTTGACTATGCTTTGACTGCGACTTCTAAAAAAAAAAATTTAGAAGCAAAAGCAAAATCAACTGTTCATTTCAAAAAGTCGTTCGAAGTTGAAGTAGTAAAAAGCAAAAAATTTTTGAACTTTTGCTAACTTGACTGAAGTCTTTTAAACACACTATAAAAAGTTGCGCTATTGCGTTTGTTTTAGACAATTATTTGTTAGTTAGTTGTCAGTATTTATTTAAATGTATAAAAATTTACCAAAAAGAAGGAATTTGAATAACGACAAAAGCCTGTTATTATCAGCCATGGGCAATATAAAGCTACCTCGAACCTTCGTGGACCTTAATCACTATGGGCCTTACCGCTATAGCTAGTCTCTTTCGTGAACCTGGAACAATATTGTGCCGTGAGGCTGGAGTGCATCCACTAGGATTTCTTACCAAAGAAAAGATAACGGAAACCGTTAAAGAATCTAAAGACATTGCAATGCATTGGAAGCAACCGTTAGTTTCTTTTTGGAAACACTTAATACATATATACTTCTTGATTTGTATATATTTTTTTAAATAGTAAACATAGCTTTTGGCGTTTTCCAAACCCGCTATATTGTAATTCTGGTCAGAGGCTAAGGCAAACGGTCGACTGGCTTTGACCTAAATTTACGTTATTCTTTATCTCCCTATACATATAAAGGGGAGTTCTTCCGAACTCCGCGGAATCCTGCCTTATTCCCTGTCCATTTCTCCAGAAGTGTCCAAGTGCCCCAGAAGTGGACTGCTCCAATTATCAGCTATACAATGGTTGCGTTCACCAGTACAACATGATCACTGATGGATCAGTAATCAGTAATCAAGTTTTTCTGGTGAACGCGTATGATACATTTCGCCGCCTCAAAAATAATCGTCTTGGAACCTATCGTTATATTCCTGCTTCCCGCCAACATTGATTTGAAATAAACAACAGTAACAGTAACGTCCGGCAGGATCGTGTTTAGCAGGCTGAGCTCGTTATGAAGAACAGCGTACTGATTTTATGTCCGTTTTTTATCCAATTACGGGAAATATGCTGACAGTTTGTAGTTTTTTGTGAAGGAAAACAAAATGGTGAAGTCAGTGCTGAAAAGCGCCGCTATGGGAATCAGCTGACAGCTCGTAGAGGTGGATAACTATCGATAGCGAGCTACTGTTTCCTCAAACCATCGATAGTGTCGATAGTGCTATCGATAGGGTGATGCTTTAACTGTTAAATGTAATCTGCATGATAATCAACAATCACATAATTATGTATACAAACGCTTCGCTCCATTGACCAGAAATTACGAGTGTCTTAAAAACATACGAAACGTGTTAAACGTATGCAATTAATTCGCAGTATACATTTTGTATAATCTAGTCAAGTTGTGGCAAAGTATTCATTCGACCAGAGGCCATCATGCAGTCGTAGCGTTCCACCGCGCCTATAATAACGCTGAGACAAAAGCAAAAGGTTTCGCGCCGAAAAGGAGGACGGCAAAACCACACAAAGCGGTGCGGAAAAATAACAAAACCCGAATCTAAATGGACTCTGCGACGGGGAGAATGTGTTTGAATTAATTGCAAACGTGCATAAAGTGCGTGCGCGCGTGTGTAAGCGGTAGTAATTGTGTTCCGTCGACCGTCAACTGCCGCCGCCCCCACCCTCCCCTTGCCAACACTCACACAATGGCTCCAGCGAAAAAACGCGAGAAAGACAATAATGCAGATGGCGGTGCAGCTAATGGCTTGAATGGCATGTCCAACGGAGCGGCGGATGCCCCAACGGCAACCGCAACTCCCACTGCAACTGCAGGTACTACTGTACCGCCGACGCCGGCCGAGGGCCAGGTCAAACTCAATGGACACCAGCAAGAGCAGGAACTCTTTTTGCAGGCGTTCGAAAGTGAGTAGGCAGACGGCAATACCTGGGTGTGGGTCGGCCGGGATTAACCCGCACATCCTAAATGTTTTTGTTGTGTTTTCAGAGCCCACTCAGATCTATCGCTACCTACGCAATCGGCACGAGACAAATGTGAGTAGTAAACAGTGACTTAGCGTCCAAGAAATCATTTATATTCTGTGCCCACAGCCCATCTTCCTGAATCGCACGCTTAGCTACATGAAGGAGCGCATGTCGCGGAACAACAAGAAGCGGGCCACCTTCCAGGTCGACTCCATGTTGGACAGCATCATTCAGAAGTCCGAGGCGGTTACCCAAAACTACCTGCACGTCATCTACGATTCTCTGCACGAGAAACTGAAGGTCGCCACGGCTGATGGTGGCGGCGACGAGATGCTGCAGGAGCAGCTGCTCTGCGAGGCGGGGGAGTCGGTGTGCGTGGAGACGACGCTGTACAAGATAACTCGCAGTAAGCGCAAGGACAGCACACTGGACTTCCAGGAGCTGCTCAGCAAGAGCTCGCAGATCGTGTACAATCCGAAGGATAGCATTGGGGAGCACTCTACCATCAGCATACCGTTGCAGACGATGCGACCGATGGGGGAGCAGCACACATTGTACAAGCTGCTCTTCCGCATCAAGGTGCTGGCGCCGAGCTCGTGCAACGACGAGAATGCAGGTGAGTACGAATCTTTGATGTTAACCCTGAAGACGGCTATAATCGTTCTATTTCCTGCGTAGAAACACCCCCCAACAAGAGGTCGCGTCGCAACGAGAAGATGTTCGGCTCGGAGCTGATATTGTACGAAAAATCCAGCGGCTTTATTACCGAGGGCGAGTACGAGGCAATGCTGCAGCCCTTGAACTCGTCCAGCATCAAGTCCTTCTCACCAAAGAAATGCACCTGGGAGACAATGCCTGACAGCTACATTCCGCTCTCGCTGACCTACGATGTCTATCAGCAGAGTCCCATGCTTAAGTTCCATTTGACGCTCTCGAACGAGCAGCTCCCGGAGATAATTTCGGCGCCGGAACTGCAGCGTTATGTCCAGCCTTTGGATACGGCGGCCGAGATGAATCACAACAATAACAACTATAGCAACAACAATATCTGCAGCGCATTGAAGAACGGTGGCGGTGGCGGAAGCAACAGTCTGATCAAATCGACGCCGGAGCACATCCAGATTGTGTACAATTTCATGTACAGCAACAATACGCGCCAGCAGACCGAGTACACCCAGGAACTGAATTGCCCGTGGTGCGGACTGGACTGCCTTCGCCTGTACGCACTGCTAAAGCACTTGAAGCTGTGCCACAACCGCTTCAACTTCACATATCAGCCGGCAGGAAGCGGGGCGCGCATCGACGTCACCATCAATGATGGCTATGACGGCTCGTATGCCGGTTCGCCGTACGATCTGGCCGGGCCGTCGGGATCATCCTTTGCCCGCACATGCGGCCCGGTGCGACGTACTTCGGTCACCAGCCTGATGGTGTGTCGACCCCGGCGCCAGAAGACCTGCCTGGACGAGTTCCTGGAGCTGGACGAGGACGAGATCAGCAATCAACGTTCATACATAACGGGCCACAACAGGTGAGTGGGCGTTGACTTACAGAAGTCACAGGGTATTAATCAGGACTGAACTCTGTTTCAGGCTCTACCACCACACAGAGACCTGCCTGCCAGTGCATCCTAAGGAGCTGGACATCGACTCGGAGGGCGAGAGTGATCCGCTGTGGCTGCGCCAAAAGACTATCCAGATGATCGATGAATTCTCCGACGTCAATGAGGGCGAGAAGGAGCTGATGAAGCTGTGGAACTTGCACGTGATGCGTCACGGATTTGTTGGCGATTGCCAGCTGCCGTTGGCTTGCGAGATGTTCCTCGACGCCAAAGGCCATGAGATTGTGCGCAAGAATCTCTATCGCAATTTCATCCTGCATATGTGCTCGCTATTCGATTACGGTCTGATTGCGGCCGAGACCGTCTACAAAACAGTCCAGAAGTTGCAGGGGCTGTTGAGCAAGTATGGCGCCGGCCAGGAGCTGATGCAGCGTCAGCGAGAAGCCCAGCTCAAGTTCTGGCTGGACGTTGGCATGCACAAGAAGCAGGAGGATCCCAAAGCCCACAAATCGCCGCAGAAGCCTGCTCCTCCGGCTGACAGCGGAGCTACCTCCTCCACCACTGCCACCGCCTCCACGTCCTCTAACAGTTCGGCAAGCTCTAGTGCCATGCAGCCGCCCAAGCGGATGCCGGCTCATCTGAAGCGGACCAGTGCAGCCGCCGCTGCCGGCGCAGCAGCTGCAGCTCAAGGTAAAGCTACCGAAAATGGAAACAACAACAGCAAGAATGTGGCCAAGAAGAGCGCCGACCAGCCGCTACCCACCCTGGCCAACACAAGAGAGCGACGCTCCGATCCGGGCGTAAAGCGCAGTGTCAGCGGAAACCGACTCGCAGGAACTCCAGAGTCTCGTACTGCCTCCGCACCTGTCTCGAAGCGCAAGCTTAGCGCCAAAGGTAAGTGCTGCATCAACTGACAGGAACTACCAGTTGAGCATCCCAGCTTCATCTCCTCCATCGCAGTCATATCGCTTCGTCTCTAACACGGCTTGCAGCGATCTCTCGCTCTTTCAATATCTTCATCGCAATTATATCACATTTACAGTGGGTTAGCTAGTGGGGTTCGGTTCCCTTGATTCTACTAATCTCGATAGTCACACTTGTGTTAATTAATGACAATGTCACATATCATCCATTCAAAATGTGCCCAGAAATGTACATTCAAATATGCTATTCCCAAAATAGAGCGTAATTTTGTATAAATCTGTGAGACAGAAAACATTGTTGCTTAATTTTGGACAACGGTTCATCCAAGAAAATGTAATAAATGACCGCTTACTTTTGAATTGATCATTAAAAGCTAATTATTTGCTAGGAAAGTAATTCATTTAAAAACACTGGCTATTTTGTTAAGGTTTATAATTTGATTAACACTTTTATATTTTTGATTTGGCTATTAAACGTTTTATTATAAAGACAAAACTTCATTAAATCGTTGTTATCGGTCTCGACTCTGTTTATTCTTGTTATAAACTTAGAGACTAATGTTATATTACAATAAATTATTATTATTGATATCATCGAACATATAAAACAAATGTTCTTAAACTACATACATACATAATACACTTTGATTTTTGGTAACATGTCTACACTTTTAATTTGAAAATAAGTTGAGACTCCTTCTTCAATTTATTTATTAAACATACTCTTGATTTATTGCACATATATCGCAACGTTGTATATGATTTTATCATCAACTATCGTTACAGTATTGCTATAACGAACTCCTTCTATCCATATTTAAGTGAGTTTACCTTTTTTATCTTAAAAGTTTTGGCAGAATCCCCTGTAGAAAACATTATCAGAGAAATAGATTAAGCTATCCGCCTTTTAAAATAATTAATTATAGCAGAGTGCAGCTATGTACATACATATAAAAACCTTCTATCTTTCGTTCATTAATTATTTTGAAACCAAATTGCCTTCGACTTCGTCCTTAGATATGAGAAACTAAAAGTGCAAAAAACATATACCAAGATTATTTTTATCGTGTTTTATACATGATAGTTAAGGTAAACTCTGTTCTATATTAATAACGAACTCATTTTCTTAAAGTATCTCTTCTGGGTAATGTTAAAGACTAATACATCACTACTGCAAAAAACGGAAGAAGCGTCAATAATTTAAATGCTTTTTAACTGTTTTAAATATTTTAAAAAACTTTACTAAAAACAAATTGTGAATCAATCGGTACATGCATCTCATATGTACATATGCCCACCACCTCCACTAAGCATCTATCCATCGTCATGAGTTCACGATGAAAGCCACAACACACAAAATTCTTCAAAATTTCTATCAAAATTGATGTGACACGACGTCCGACCCCGGATGTGGTTTCTCTTTCTCTTTGTTTTGGATCTTCCCTGAATTATCTTTCTTGCTCAATGTGAACGCACGTTCTTGGCAGATGATGTGGAGCAGGCGGCGGATGTGCCCGAAGTGGTGGCCCACAGCGATAATGCTGTTGATGTTGGTGTTGATGATGAACGTTATGGTGGTGATGTCGTTAGTCCCCTGGGCATTAGTGGCCTTGCAATCCCAGTGGACGACAATTGTGTGGGCAGTTTGAATTGAAGAATAGTAACTGGAATGGAATATCCCCTTTGACCCCTATTAATCGGAATCCTTTTGAAAACTTATACAGATAGCACAGCAGCGCTTACCAAACGGCAGCGCTACAGCGACAGTAGCGCCGGAGCAGGAACCGGAAATGGGACTGGAGCGAACCGCAACAAAAGCAATAACCACACACTGCCAGCATCCAGCGACATGAACAACAGCAGCAGCAGCAGCAGCAAGCGCCTGGTCGCGCGACGCCGCTCCACATCGGAGCGGTCCAAGGCGAATGCAGCTGGCGGAGGAGTCCGCACCAGGCTCTCGGTGCCGGCCAAGTACGAGAGGCGCTGACGTAGGCGCCGTCGACGTCGCCGTTGCTGCTGCTGCTGCTCCTCCTCATCCTCATTCACCGGCTCCCATTGACCACGTATCGCCAGGGCTTTATTTGTTTAATTTGTTCAATCGATCGGAAAGCTAAGAGACATGCCGCGCCAGGCAACGCCTTTTCCCCTATTCTTATCATTATTGCTATATTATATTATGTTGTGTTATATTTTAATGGATCTATAATTATGTTGGACATTTTGTAAAGTCTCGTCTCGGATTCGAAATTGACCTCAAAAACCCGTAGACCGTTGTTCGTTGTTTAAAATATATTCCGAACACTCTTCATTTTATCACTAATCTATGCCAGATACTTAAGAGTACAGAATACAGGGCTCAAGGCTAAACCGCTGCCGGGATAATCAATTCAAAACTAATTTGAATTATCTTGCTTACGCCTAATCTTAATCAAATTCGGGACATGTAAGTCAACGTTTTGTGGCAAATGCGAAGAAAAGAAAGCATCAATTGTAATTAGTGCAGATTGTATACAAATATATATATTAACAGCCTTAAGCAAGTCTATTTTTAATGTGAAAGGCGTACTTGACAAGCAAAACATAATTCCAAATTTGCAAACAAAAAGTAAAATCAAGCTATCCCTAAGAGCATACACCTAATTTTAAACATGCGTACATAAATAAAAATTCACTCGAAACACACAACAAAATCGCTGAATAAAGTATGCATATATATTTTTACAGTGCATTGATATAATTGTTTAAATATATTATTTATTGGGATTGGATTCAGTAGAAACGATGATTTATTGGGATAATCTTATGAATAAATAACTTAAAATCTGGGGACCTAATTATTGTCATTTAAAAGGTTTTAATGGTTGAGAGAAAAAGATCAATTACTTAATTTTTTGGATTTATATTTTGTGATCAGAATAAATATCTTTAAATTGAGGGAGGCAGGTAGTAAAACTGTCTACAGACTTTTTAATCGCATCCCAATTATGTTTATGTCATCCAACTGCCGCTCGAGCTAGGATCAAGGAAAATATCCAATAATTATTAAAATCATTAAAAATGTATTTTATTTTTTATAAGTAGATATATATTTCGTATTAATGACCTTTGAATCAAATGCCAAATAAGGAGAAACAATTAATTATTTGGAGTTAGTTTACTGAACTTCAATTTCTCGTGTGACCTTAAACTTTAGATGGTTGAATGCAATGCACTTTCCTACTTCACAAAGTTGGGATTCTTTTTCAGTATGACGAATCCCTCCATGACGGGCGTCAGCGCCAGATACTCATCAGTGGCCAGCTCGGCACGCTCGCCGATGGCCAGCAGGACGGGCGTGGTATGGGTCTGGAAGCCTGTAATGGTCTTCGGCTTGCCAGCCTGTCCGACAACATCGATGGCAATGCCCACGCGGACAGGCACCTGCAGCTGGTTGAGCTCCTCGTCAAAGGTGATCAGCATGCGGGCCTGCATGGCCGGCACCAAGGTGTAGAGCAGATAATGGGAGCGATTCAAAATCAGGTTTTTCACGTCCAGCAGCGAGACCAGAGTGGCCATCAGACCAGCAACGGCCATGGGGTTCATCAGTTGGCGATCGCTGTGATAAGGACTCAGCGAAAGGGTGCCCTTGCCCAAATGCGTCAGGCTCTGGGCTATGCGCACCATAAACAGGTTGCTGGGATCCTTGGAGTGGTACTGGGCGAGCTGGCGAAGCATAGAGGCCAAGCGGGCGTTGTTGGTGCCGGCGCCTACCAAGCCCATGGCAAAGATCGCGTTGTGGGCCACCTCAGCATCGCTGTCGTGCGAGAACTTGCTCAGCGTGTCGAGGATGTTTAGTTTGGGATTTGAGGCAGAGATGAGACCCAGGGCCAAGGGAACGGAGCGTCTGATGGCAGGCTCGCAGTAGCGCAGTAGGTTGCCAAAGGAACGGTAGGCCATCTCGGCGCCGATGTCTTCACCCATGGCGATAAGGGCAATGCCCAAAACGGCGATCGCTTGGGTGGCCGAAAGATCCTTCTCGCGCTCCTTTTCTTTTTCCTTCTCCTTTTCCTTATCCTGAAACAAATAAGATGAGATGAACATTTCCTCGGCGCTCGTTTAAAAAACCAAGTTACCTTGTCCTTGCCCTTGTCCTTCTTGCTCTTTTCCTTCTCATCGTCGGCATTTGCAGTCTCGTAGTGATCCGAGCAGATATGAAGGAGGTGCTGGATCTTGAGCACATTGCCAGTGCCTGCGTAGGCGCAAATGTCCACCATTGTGGTGGCCATGCTGCGGTACGGTTCCTCCAGAACCTCCAGGGTCATCATAACGGCTTCGGTGGACTTTTGACGGCCCAAGTAGAGCAGACCCAAGCCCAAGAACAGGAACCTCGTGTAGGTGTCCTTCAGATCGGACTTGGTCAGTCCCATAATGGTCTGAAGAAGGATCTCCGTGATCTCGGCGTTGCACGAGCCGACACTGATCAGGCCCAGTGATAGGGCTGTTATTCCAAGGATCTCAACGCTGGCCGAGCTCTTATTATTGCTCCCCAAGGAGAAGACGGTCTTTAGAGTGTCGATCACAATGGAGCGATTGGAGCCAGCGTAGGCGATGCCCAGGCCAAGGATGGCACCAACACGCATGCACGAGTTCTGGTTATCGATGTAGTCTGAGAGCAGGGCGTGAGCCGGATCGACCTCATTGCGGATGCCGCAGTTGACGATGCCGCAGGCCAGCAGAGCGCCGGACTTGATATTGTCGTCTGTGGAGTACAAGTACTTGTCGATCATCGTCAGGCCGCCATCTACGTCCCACAGCAGGATCAGGCCCAGCGAGGCGGTGGCCGACAGCATGCCGTGCTCCTTGTTCTTATACAGCCACTTGTTGCCATCTTCGGACAGCAGCTTATCCACACCGAAGCCGGCGTTGACAAAACCATTGACAAAGCTGGCGGCCAGGTTCTGCTTGGCCGAGTCCACCTGAATGGATGCGAAGCGGGACCGCGAGTTGTCCAAATGCGACTTGTAGATGTCCTCTGGCGTCTTCGGCTCCATGATGTCCAGCTCGCGGGCCAAATTGAGGAAGTGTTTGTTCAGGTTCGCATTGGACATTATCTCCATCAAGTCGTCGTAGTCCGCCACCGACTCGTCCAGCTCCAGACAGATCTGTTGGCGGGCCAGCATGAAGGCCAGCTGCTTCTGCATGGCCGGCTCCTTGGGCTCCCGGAAGATCTCACCGATCTTGTCCATGTCATTCAGCATCAGAGCCAGTCGCATGGCTTGCGTGTGCTGGGTGAACTTGCGAGCCAGCTGCAGAGCCGTCTCCAAGATGATCGTGTTGTCCGGCTCCGGGACGTAGGGGTAGCACGACTGCAGGTAGAGGCAGACGCGGGGATAAGCAGACTCGTCAACATAGTCGCCGAGCAGATGGAGATGATCAATCTCGATGAGCAGGTCGCAGGCATCCGCCTCGGCGTTGTGCTCCATGTTGTAGGGTATGATCTGTTTGACCAGCTCGATCAGTTGGGTGCGGAAGTCGCCCGTCGTATCGTGGTAGTGGGCAGATATCTCGCCCGACAGGTGACGCACATACTCGTGGCCCCAGTCGCCAATGCGCTGTTTGCGGTCGCACAGGAAGCGGTAGGCCAGGCAGTCCTTGCCACTGCCCATGGTCATCGACAGCACTGAGATGATGTCCGCGCACAACTGGCGCGTCTGCTCGTCGGGCATGTGCTTGTAAACCTTCTTCATGGTTTCGTAGTGCGGACGCATGAATTTGAGAGGCTTGGGCACCGAGGTCATCGACGTGGTGGAGGCCCTGATCAGCTTGGCCATCATCTCCAGCGCCGGCTGGTACAGCTTCTTGTCTGACTCTTGCAGGCGCAACACCAGCAGCTCTAGCTCCTCCTGCAGCTGCTGGTCCTCGTCGGACAGCTCCTGCTGCTGCTCCTTGTCCTTGTCCTCCTTCTTGCCCTCGGACGCCGCCTGTTTGGCTTTCAGATCCTTGGCATCGCCACCGGGAGCCGCCGGCTGCGGCTTCTTTTCCTGCTTGGTCTCACCAGTCATTTTTGCTTTAATGCGGTGCCGCCTGTTTTTCCGAGTACAAAATCTATTTTATTCCTACTTTCAACCCAAAAGTCATGCAGCGTTTACTTTTGTTCCTTTTTTCGTTTTTTCACAGCAGAATTACACAGCGCTTTTTATTAGAGGTGAAGAAACATCGATGCAAACATCGATGTCATCGATGTTTTCAAGACATCGGTAACATCGATGTTTTGCTGGGAATTATCGATGTTTTTTTCTCTTCTACACAGTAAAGAATAAGTAATACAAACCGTAAGTATATCAAATATTTTTTCATATTTCCCTTATACAAATTTTAATTGCAATTATATTAACCCCTAAAAGAATGTTAAGAAAAGTAGTAACTGATCCCCCTGGCAAAACTTGTATCGACCGCTGTCTATAAGCCTTAAGTCTACAACAAGAAGAAATATGCAATGATAATAAATAACGTTTTTCTTATCTATTTTCATTTTCTTTTAATAAAAATGTAAATAATATGGTATATTTGTTTTTGTTAAATTTTAAATAATAAACGTCTATGTACAAAGTTTTAATGGTTAATAAATATGTAAGTGTTTGCGTATAAGAGGATCTTCCCACAGAGACTTTCTGCATCAAAAATGTTAAAAGGAACTACTGTAATAATTAAGAAGGTATTTTTAAACATTAACAAAAATAATAAATCATTTTGTTCAAAATTATATTAATATTCTTTACCATTAAAAGCAATGGTTGCGTTCACCAGAACAACATGATCACTGATCACTGATCCCTCAGGGATCGGTGATCATGTTGTTCTGGTGAACGCGTATGATCATTACGCCGTCTCAAAAAACATCGGCTTGGAACCTATCGTTATCTTCCTGCTTCCCGCCAACATTGATTTGAATTTGCTTATAAGATAATTGAAATAAACAACAGTAACCATAACTAAAAAGCAACTGGAAACATTTTAAAATATTCCTTAAATTGTCCAAATAATAGTTTATGACCAGAGACCTCATAAAATAATTTATTGCTGAATGTGGCGCCTTATTTCATTGAAAAGGCGTGCTGTCAAATTTATTTCATTCTATTGCAGCACTGTAACCTTCATTCTTGCTTACAAAAACTTAATATTAATTATATAAATAATTACCAATTCGTTAACATTAAGTAATTATAATGACTGACCACTGCTTTCATTAAAAATAATTTATTTTCCCTTTAGTTACGTTCTTTTTCTCTATTTTTCTTTTCGATAATTCAACCATCGATATAATCCATCAGTATCGCGAAAAGGTAGCGGACTATTCTTACGATCCCTTTTTGGTGATCATGTTTACTAAAATCTTGCAAAAAAATTAGGGATGACACGCACTATCGATAGAAATCCATCAGTGATCAGTGATCATGTTGTTCTGGTGAACGCAACCAATGTTATTTTTCTTAATTTAAAACATCGATGTTTCATCACCAAAAACATCGAAAACATCGATGTCTATGAACATCGATGTTTCTCCACTTCTACTTTTTATGGTGTGACCGTTTCTCTTTTTCTCTGTTACCAAACAAAAACTAAGTGTTGCCAATGTAACCGGTGACTGGGAATGGGCATGAATTCCCAAACGGTAATTGGGAACAGATTTTGTATTGAGTGGGAACGGGCATGAATTCCCAATCGATAATCGAGAAATAAGTTAATGAGCTGCCGCGACCCTAGCTATGAAGCCATTTTTCCACTGGATCTATCTTATTTTAATTTTTAAACTTGTGCTGCTTTTAAAAAAATTTGGCCTAATTTTTTCTTATATTAATTTAAAAATCAATAATAATAATAACTCTCGATTGTAGCATGTTGTTTAGCATTTATTATTTATTTTTAGCCTGTTTTAGATTATTTTGGACAACGTCTAGCGTATACGAGATGTCATACCCTGGCTACACTGTACCCAAGGCTAGTAGGCAAAAAATACCAAAATAAAGCTATAGATATTATTGTGACCTGGTCACACTTACACGCCAGGGGTGCCACACTTTCAATATTGAAATTTAATTCAAATAAAATTGTATACAAATATCTAAATAAGAAGTAACGCTAAAATAATATGATCAATTGATTAGTATTCGTGGAAAGTACCTGAAACAGGGAAGGATCTATATCAGCAGCAGCATTTATCTATCGCCGATGATTCAAAGCACGTTCGTTTGACCCATATTCCGTTTATAAACTGAACTAAACTTTAGTACAATAAAAAAAACAAGCCGATTTGATCTAGGGTTAATTCAAAACACCATTTTATATAACCTCAAAGGTTGCGTATTAACCTAACAGACCACAGGCTATGTATATGTAGAAGTATGTATATAATTTGCATTTCTCCAATAGGTAAGTAGTGCTAAATAGAGTAGTTCGGAATTAGAAACTCCAGAGGCGCGTCTTCTTCTGAATAAAGGGTCCGTCCTTCAGCCGATTAGATCTTGGCGATGCCAATGATGCCGCATCCGATCCTGGCACCAGCGTTGCCGGTGGACTTGCTTAGCTCATGACCACCCTTGCCCAAGTCATCGGCATCGGCATGAACCACCACGGTGCGCCCGATGATGCTGTCGGCGCCAAAGAGCGTAATCTTCGAGTCGGTAATGTTGACCTTGGTGGGGCAGTTGCCAGTGGCTTCGATGTTACCAAGATCGCCCAAATGACGATTCTCGTCGGCAGGAGCTCCATGCTCCTTGCCGTGCGGGTTGAAATGGGGCCCGGACGACATGCAGCCGTTGGTGTTGTCCCCGAACTCATGCACATGGAATCCGTGCTGGCCCTTGGCCAGGCCGCACACCTCTCCGGTAACCTTCACGGGAGTATCGCTGCTCTGTGGGCGACAAAAAAGAGATAATGATAATACTTCTCGCTGATAAGGCTATATACATAGTTGTGTTTAATGATGACAAGTACTTATTACAGTGCTCGTAGCACAAGCACCCCCTTTATCGTATCTTCGGACCATTTTTTGTTTTGCGGTCAAAACGTGTAGATAATATTAGGTACAATAGTTGTGCTTAATATTAATTTTTATCAATTTTTAACGAATCTTAATTATTTTTTTTTTTAATACCTGTCCACGGAATTACGTACAATTACATGGATAGCTTATACATTGGATTTTTTATCGACAAAAAAGGCAAGAAAATGTTTAGAAAACACGGAACTACATTTTTCAAACGCCGCCATTTCATTATTTTTTATTCGATTTTGATAATTATAGGTCATTCAATAACCACACTCCTTCTATAAAAAAAAATAGCTACATTTTTCGAATCTGACGATTTGTACGACCTGTAGAAAGTTCTCCAGCAGGGTTCCTGCTTCGTTCATTGGCCTACTTCCGGCCTGTGTCCTGCTTTCGGAAATGCTTCAACATTTTTTAATTTATACAAAACATTTTTAAACCAATTGAAATACGTTTCGAGTGTTTTTTTTTTCTTGGTAAAAAAAAAAAATTTTTCAGAATGCCTATTTTTTGACACAACTAACCAGCGGTGGATTAGGAAATATACATATTATGTACATAAAAGTTCACTTTCTTCGTTGTAAAATAATTCAATTTATAACAGGTATACATTGTAGAAGAAAAAAAAAAAACATTAGTGTAGTGCTATGTTTTTGACCGCTATTGTAACCACAGGAGCCTGTCCGGCGCAACGCTGTTGAGCTTATATAATTGTGCATTTGTTAGGTGACTCGGCAGAATCGCAATCGCACTTAATTGAAATCATGAACACAGAATTTTAAACAGCTTGAGGGAAGTTGACGCCGGAGCCGCGGAGGGGATAGGAGGCAGCCGGCGATCCGACCTTTAGAACTGCTTCGACCATTGTTGTTCTTGTTTTTGCGCGTCGGCCATTTTATCAGCAATTTAAGACAAATGTTTGATCTTTTAACTAAGTACACTTACATCTTGCTCGAAGAAAACCGTGCCTTTGGCATCGCCATTAATTACGCAGACAGCTTTGACCACCATTTCGACGATTGATTATTCTAGAATGAAAAAAACTTGTAAACTTTTTCACGTATCTCGCAAAGTGTGACCATTTAAGAGAAGCTGTTAAATGCCTTGATACCAACTACGTTGTTCACACTTTATCTGCTTTTTGATGTTTCGCCGTTTAAAACTATTTTCCTCTTGCTCTCTCACTGTTTTAAAACGGTGTTTTATGGTACAATTTAATAAGGTGTTCTCGTCGGCTCTCAAATAGTCCGTAGTAGCAGCTTATTGCATTTACACCCGACTAGGATCTACCTTATATTATTGTATCATGTTTTAAACTAGTGACATGGTAAGGATCACCTACATTGTTTTTGACATTTTTTAGTGTAAAACAACTTTTCCGTAGGGAAATTAGAGACAATCAAGCTGCGCAGTTTTTAAGTTCAACTTTTGTTAAGTAACTATGGAAAGTTGGTAAGTCTTTTTAACTTAATTCTAAACTTGATATTACAATACTTATTTCCGAAGGCTGGCCAGTTCCTTCAAGAGCCTCACCGAGGAGGACGAATTTACAGACTGCTGTATAAGCGTTGAATCAAAGATATTCCGGTGCCACAAAGTTATACTGGGCGTTGCCTCTGAATTCTTCAAACGCAGCTTTCTGTCCGGCTTCAAGGAGTCTTCCACCGGGCAAATGGTCTTTTCCAATGTCAAGGCAGATACCTTTGAAAAGTTCCGGCTGTACGTCTACACCTACAACAAGGAGACCTTGGACAGTTACAGCAACGAGGATGTTATCAGCCTAATGGAGTGCGCCAACATGTGGATGGTCGAGCCACTGAAGAAGGCTTGCGATGAGATCATTAAGAAAAGGCTGCCCCAAATGCCATTTTCAGATTTGCTGCTATATTTTGAGTTCGCCCACCACGTTACCAACAAGGATCTCATCAAGGTCACTGTCATGCATATGAATCAACGATATTCGGTAGGGGACAAGCTCCCAGAAGACGTGTATCAATTGGGCTCGGATGTGTTTAGAGAGTTTTTAATAGAAATGAAGATTTTGGGGGAAATAACTCGCTATCGGATGGTGGAGCAGTATGTGGCTATTCATGGATTCATACTAAATGAACAGGAATTCCAAAAATGGGAGTTCAAAGGCCTCGCCAATAACAAACAGCAGTCGGATGACTATGCGAACCCCAATCCCTTCAAGGTGGAAAAATTAAACTTGTCTTCTGACGCGGATGGACCGTCGCTATCCCTAGATCCGAGGCCTAAAACTATCAACATGGAGTATGTGAAGGGCTTGCTAAGTCTTATAAACTTTAAACACATGACACCAAAGGAATTTTACGACGGTCCCGGTAAATCAAAAATGATGACCTTTGAAGAAAAGTTCAATATGCTCTACTCAATAATAACTCAGAATAATTCTGAGAATTCAAACTCAATAATTCGGAATAATTCTGAGAATTCAAAGAACGTCCTATTCGGCCGAAACTGGCATTACAATTAATAAAAAATAATTACATTAAATAAAAATGCTCCACTGCATTCAAATGTTTGTAATTATATTATTTCCAATGACCTCACAATATGTTTCTTGTTTCTATCCTGACATTGACGGAACTCCAGAAACGTATAAAGCTAATTTTCTAAATTGTTTAAAAATGCAAAAAACGCCGCCGCAAAACTTAGGTATAATTCCCTTTTTTCTAAATTAAAACAAGGAAATGTACATTTGATTTTTGTTCTCTTTTTTTTTTGTTTTTTTAATACACAATTTGTCCAAACACTTAAATGGGATTTTCTTCATTAATAAGAATAATAATGTGTGCAATCATTTCATTCTTTATATGTTGTTATTATTGTTGTATCCGTAAATTTGTAGATATTACTTATTAATGTTCATCCTTTTGTTTTTATGTTGTATTTTAATGTTTTGTATATATATTTATATATATATATTTTTTTTTTATATATTTAAATCGATATAGGTAAAGGTATGTAGATAGGTAATAATATTCATTCGCCTGTTTGTTTTGTTTGTTACTTGTGTGGTTTGTGGTTGCTTGATTTCCCCCCCAACTATCTCATGCTTTCGGTCACATAGCTATAACATCTTAAACAATCATAATCATCAATCATTACAATATAATCAATCGCATATATCTATATGTATATAATTTTGTTTGCTTTGTTTGCTTGCTGCTTTACCTCACTTTAAACTTAAAATGTATCATTATTACTTAGAGAGTAGCGTCATCGAGCATATTGAATTCGTCAGATCTAAAAGGGTTATAAGGGTCGTAACTTCGAATCGGATTTCGAATATCGAATTTCAAAAAGTGTGCACTTGCCATGCAGAGTTGCCGCCGTTGAACGGTATTTTTTAAGCACAATCTCACAGTTGCCATTATGTTAAATGGCTCCATATTAATTTGTATACAACTTTCCCTTCGTTTGCCTTGCATTGCTTTGCTTGCGTTCTTTTAGGTTCGCTTTTGTAATGGTTTTGATGTTGGATTGTGGTATGGATTTAGGATTGGCAAATTCAATATACAAGATGGAGATACTTTTTGTTTTGCTTTCTAATCGTTTCCACCCCGGCGTGGGGCCCACTATTTGCCCTTGTTCTGCCGGTGCTTCTGGATCCGCACGCATCAGAGCACCTCGGACACGTACTTGGGTCGCTTGGCCACGGTGGCTTCGGTGGCAGTGGCAGTGGTGACGCACTCCTCCTCGCTGGCCTCGATATGACCACTGTAGTCGGTCGGCAACTCCTCGTAGATAATCTCTGAATGCTGCTGCTGCTGTTGCGCTACTGCCTGCTGCTGGTGCAACGAATGCTGCGATGCCCCGCCGGCCATTACATGGTTACGCTTTAGCGCAATCAAAGCTCCCACTCCTCCGCCTCCGCTGCTCGCATTGCTGCCCTCAACGCCAGAGTTTTGATTGGTTACGTAGTACGGGCTGCCACTGCTAAAATTCAAAGCATACAAGTATTAGGCTGCAATGATGACTGGCATTACTCCTAACCTGTACTGATTGGAATTGTTTGACAGCGTCTGCTGTTGCTGCTGTTGTTGTTGCTGCTGGTGTGCATTTTGCGAGTTGTAGATTTCTGGAACAAATTTAAATTAAATGTAATTTAAATTTCTTTAATTGGTTGTCTTCAGAAGTACCCTTACCGGCATCAGCAGCCCGCTGTTCCAGCGACATTCCCGGCGAGCCAGGAGCGGATTGCAGCACGATATCTTGCAACGGTGAACTCTCGCGAGAATTATCTACAATTATAAAACGGATATTTAAATAGAGAATACCGCCGGGAGGACTCGTTTGTCAGACACCTACCCATGTGACTGGGCGAGACCGGCGCCGACCGGGGCATTCCGTAAGGCGGACGGAAGCCCTGGCTACTCCGCTGGCGGCGCTTCTTGTAGCTATGATCGATTAGCTTGGCGCCACTGTCCGGATCGATCCGCCAGAAAGAACCTTTGCCTGGTTCGTCCTGGGAGCGTGCCACTTTGATGAAATATCTGCAAGATTAAATTAAATATTTATGAAAAAAATTTTAAACAAGTAAACTTGAAAATGCTGCGATTATTTAACCCTTGGATCATCATCAGCTCATCAGCTGAGCTGATCTAGCCCATCTAGTCTCTCAGTTTAGGATATATTTCCAATCCTTTCTGTCTATATTCATTCTTTTTGGTTGGCAATCAAACCTTGTTCCAACTTTATGTTCTTATATGAATAATCAATGTCCATCCATGGATCGCAGTAAAGGATGCTCACCTATTCAAACTGAGATTATGACGTATGGAATTCTGCCAGCCCTTGTTTGTCTCCTTGCGGTAGTACGGATAGTGCTTAACAATGAATGAATAAATGCCCGAGAGCGTCAGCTGCTTGTCTGGAGCGGCCGATATTGCCTGAACGATCAGCTGGGCGTAGCTATACGGAGGCTTCTCGTTGTGATTGTAACTGGCTGTGGAGGGAGTCTGGAACAGATCCTGCTGTAAATGTGTAATGTTGCATAAGTTACATGTTGATCTTTCAATTTATCGGATTCCGCCAATGCTTACCGTGTTGTTGTTACTGTAGTTGTTGTAGTTATTGGGCTGATTTTGAATGAAACCCTGACGTGGACTAGCCGGACAACTGTTGGCAGCGCTAATTGTACCTGTGATTAAAGGAAAAAATGAGTTAACATGGAGAATTTATGGTAGTGTAGCTTTAGAATCTCATAACACGATAAGATGACTGGCTTAGAATCAATTAAATTCGCATTTCTTGGAACTTATTTAAAGTGTTCTCTTAAAATATTGTAAACAGAAGGAAATTCCACTTGCCAGTTGGTGACAGGTAGGGGCTCTTTTGCTCCTTCTTGGGTATAGATATCTTGAGCGGCGAGTAGATACCGGGTCCATCACCGGCGGCTATCAGGTGGGCAGCTGCCCCCGCCGGAGGCCCCACAACGATGTTTCCGGCGCGTTGTTGTTGTTGCTGCTGTTGCAGAGCTGTGTGGTGGAGCGGGTGGTGTGGCGTATGCGGGAGTGGATGGTGCGCCGTCTGCTGTTGCAGCGGCAAGTGCTGCGCTGACGGGTGGTGGTGGTGCTGCTGCAGTTGTTGCTGCTGGTGATGGTGTTGGTGTAACTGCTGCTGCTGCTGCAAATCGTCTCTTGGTGGCGGGGTTATAATGACATGGGAGCCCCCGGAACCTACGCCACCTACGCTGCTCACGACCAAGGATGGTGAGTGAGTGCCGGCTGCATCCGATGGAGGGACGGGCATATAACTCTCAAACTCAATCCGAATCTCCGTGCTGGGAAAACGAAAGTAGCAGCTGGAAAAAATAACATTAAATATTGGCATATACT
The DNA here is from genome assembly GCA_008042515.1 of Drosophila truncata. NCBI lineage: Eukaryota > Metazoa > Arthropoda > Insecta > Diptera > Drosophilidae > Drosophila > Drosophila truncata. The sequence goes on along the minus strand of VNJQ01005055.1, from coordinate 24,376 downwards.
TGCAAAAACAAAAAGGAATCTCTTCTCCCAGTCTGATAATTGGACTTACCGTTGCGGCAAACGCAAGGGATCAACATTACGGCGCTGCAAGAAGTCGTCTACGAATATACCATTCTTGCTGAGGCACTGGACAAAGAAGACGCGCAGCTCCACGTCGAAGAGAACCTGGAAGTGTTTGCGCGACACCAGATTGTTCTCGGCCACGTTAAAGTGGACCAGCGATGTGGAGGAGTTGCGGCCGATCACTGTCACCGCGTCCGTGATAGGCAGCACCTCCTGGTTGAACCGTAGCTCTCCATACGGCGGAAGTGAGGCGCTGGCGGTGGCTGAGGCGGAGGCGGAGGGAGTGGTGGTGCTGGCAGGTGGGTGGTTTGCTGAGTTGTTGTTGTTGATCAGCTCGGCGCTGCTGCTGTTGCTGCTATTGTTGTTGTTATTATTGTTCAGCGCCGCTGCGGCTGCTGCTGCTGCGCCATGGTGGAGCTGCAACATGTCCTTGGCAATGGCAACAGTGGCAGCGTCGGCTGCGCCAGAGGCAGCGACGCCGGTTGTGGCAGCGGCTGCAATGCTGGTGGGAGTGTTCAAAACGGTATGTACCGTTAGAATATTATTATTATTGTTGTTGCTGCTGCTGGCACTGTTGATGCTGCTGTTGTTGTTGCTGCTGCTATTGCCGGTGGTTGTTGCTAATGTTGTGGTTGTTGATGTTGTAGTGGCGGCCATTTAAAATGAAAATCCCACTTTGTCCAATGTTCTCTTAGTTGTTCTTGTTGTTGGCCTGTCAGGATTAAAATTCCAAAATTAAACATTTTAAAATATTCGTTACAAGATCTTAAAAATAAAAATTGAATAACCACATTATCTCACTGAAATAATTCTTGAACTTTTCTTCCGCCATAGGAGGAGCATTTAGTTGAAGTTTTTATTCTATTTTTCGTTTGGTCACTGTGATTACTTAGCTCAAGTAATATCCCTGATATTATATTTATTGGTACATACACTTATATCGTATCTCCAGTAACGTTTTTAATACTTTTAACTGGGAGAGTTTGTTTATGGACCGTGTTTTGAACACCCATAGTTGTCACAATTTATTTTATTTCCTTAGCATTCGTACAACGAGTGCATGCACTTTTTTTATCTTTTGCTTTTTTTCACAGCTTTTCACGCGCTTTTCGCTCTCTTTTCGTTTTGGCCCCAAGGTTTCTTCTTTTCGTCAGCCACAAATTATTTTCCAAATATATACATACGTACATTCACACACACAGAAAGAAGCACACTGATACAGCGACGTCGATGCCTGATTCTGGTTGCCCTGCTGACTGGCAGTTTGTCTCCCTCACACCTCACCGCACCATCGCTCCAACCCCTCCCCCGCCCACAACCATTTCGTTGCTGTTTCGGTTTTTGCTTTACTCTGTTTTGCTACCGCAGCCGCGCACACAGAAACGCATATACATCTGTACGTACATACTTTGGTCGGCAACAAAAACAAGCGCCGATTGAAGCAACAACAATAATAATAATAATAACACAACTACTACTACTACGCGACGGCACTACGTGAGTAAACACACACGCACACGGCGGACCAGGACGGAGAGCGGCAGCACGCTTGCGCTCTGCTCTCTCGCTTTCCCGGGCAATGTGGATGAAGCGGAGCAGAGAAGTTGGCATATTGCCGGCGCAAAGCAACAGCAGCGCTGATGGAAAAATCTCCAACTCCACACACACATATACGCTGATGTATGTATGCCCCATTCTCTCCAAAACTGAGCTTGCGGCCAGTGTTGCCAACAGGCGATTACATGCCAGAATAGCCCAATTTCAAAATCCGTGAAATGCATTATTTAACTGGGTTATGCTCGTACGAGTGGAGTGACTATTTAGCTACTGACTGATTAAATTTGCGACTGTTTAAAACAAACAGTCGTAATTTCACTAAAAAAATGACCTTACAAACTTCTTTTACTTCAGCTTTAAAGTTAGGATATCAGTGAATATCAAACGAAAAGAATTCCATTATCCTGGAAAAGTGTAAAAAAAGGACCACTACGTATTTCAAAAACAACTAAGGACGTTATACGTAGTCTAAGATGCTTAAGATGCTGTTTCCGAATGCTTGTTTATTACTCCAATTGACTAATAATATTGTAGAGATAAAAAAATAAAAGGTTTCATGCATATTCTCTCTGGCCTGCCGTTCTTGATGTCTAGTGTTATGATTACGATATTGGCAATTTAATAAAAAAAAAAGGCAACTAATTATTTTGGATGCTTCATTCGATTTTGGAAGCACTTCTTTATGTTCCACCAGTTTTCCAGATTGGAAGGTTTACAGCTTGTAACAACTAACTTATTTGCATGGTTTTTAAATTAAACTATGTACATATTTACATACATAAATATGTACACATGTATATATGTAAACACGTTAAGGCATATTTAAATGCATGCGGTGTTATTTCCATGGCGACCGAACCTTTTAAGATCTGCATCTTGTGGGTCGCAGTAAGAAAGGGGGGAAATCAAATAAAGCTGCTGTTTTCTACGCGTTGATAAACGGACGTTGGCAACACTGTTTACTGTTCACTCTTCGGCTTGTTTGGCTCCACACACATACACTGGAACAGATTGAGAACTCTCGCACTGGCAGGCCCCACATGGCTCCCCATCAATCGATCGAGCTTGCATGCATAAACATGCAAAACGAAACCAAAATAAAATTAACGAGAACAACAAAAGGCAAACAAACGCCCATACATACAGCCATATAAATAAACACACGCATACACATTCACGTTACATATATATTGGCGAGTACATACGAATGTGTGCATGTGTTAGGTCACTCGTAACGGCAACGGCGGAGGCACCGAAAGAGAAACACAATAAATAAATAAAAACACAAAAATACACACACACACACGTACACGCATACAGTTGGCGTATTGGAAATGCGTAAAAATGCCGCTCGTTGATTTTTCAGCTAGCAACCGACTCCACCTGCGCATACATACAGCGACGGATGTCTTGTTTGTCTCTTTGTAAACACACAAAAAGCACACTTTTCACAACGTAGCTGCTCTCTGGTTTTTGCTCGGCGATTGCGTAAACTGCCGCCCGCTTTTTTCCCACCTAACATCAAAATATGTACACACACTTGAGGCCTCCCATACATAAGTACGTGTGCGAGTTCGTCGTATGTGTGTGTGTGCATCACTTGAGCGTGTTCCAAAATAAAAACTTAATTTTTATTTATATGCGATTGTACTGGTTGCTTTTCCGCTCGCTCTACTATTGATTCTATTATTACTATTTCGCTCTCTTTCGCTGTTTATATTTTCGCCGTTGGTTATCAAACCCGAACTGTTTTTGTTGTTTTTCCATTTGCCTTCCTTTTTTTGCACACAACACGTTTTTCGCTGCGTGTTTGTGTGTGTATATTATTTTTTGTTCGCCTTGTTTATTTTTATTTTTTCGTACCTTCTTGAAAAAACCTTCGGACTTCGGAATTCGATTAAACTCACGAAATGGGCGTAACACTAGTAATTTGGCAGATATTTTAAGCCGATTTGTGCACTTTTTCTGCGATTTTAATGCGGTTTTTTCCGATTCTTATTGCTTGCAGCGCAGCGCGGTGAAGGAGAAGAAGAAGACACCCGTTTACTTCATGACATGGCAACGCCGGCCACGACCAACGAAAGAAAAGAACGCATGGCGACGGGTGGCAACGCTGCGCGTCAGCTGTTCGCTGCCTTTTGATTTTGTAACAGTTTGGAAATTCAGCGAAAATGCAGAGTCTGACGCGTATGTTGAACACCGCTCTTACGCTGCAGCCCCCGCAGCGTCTGGGCAATGCAACATCCGTGGCATTGCAGCAGTGGCGCAGCAAAACCAAAGTAGTAGAGAAGCCCAAGCCAGGGGCCGGTCAGCAATTCCGGCGCACCGTGCACTTTCCGGAGGAGTACACTGTGGAGCCACTAAAAATCACCCACCTGGCGGGCCGGGATCCTGTCTCTGGTCGTCTGGTGGCCAAAGGCATCGGCGGCGGTGTCAAGCAGCAGTACCGCTGGGTCAAGTGGGTGCGTGAGGGTCCGGCGGAGGGTGCGCCAAGGGAGGAGCTGGTGCTGGAGGTGCTTCGCGATGGCTGTCGAACAGCCAAGGTGGCCTTGGTGGCCGTTGGCGATGAGCTGAAGTATATTCTAGCCACAGAAAACATGAAGGCGGGCGACATTCTAAGGACCTCGCGAGTGATCCCGAGGATTCCAGGTAAGTCTAATGGATCATAAGTAAAAACGATCTATATTTTAAAATTACAGAAAGATAATATTTGGTCTTAGTTTGACTTAATATGTGATATTAATATTATTTATATTTATAATTAATTTAGAGATAATGACACACTTTTTTATTTAATTCGCGCAGTGCGTCCAAACGAGGGCGATGCATACCCGCTGGGTGCTCTGCCCGTTGGAACCCGTATTCACTGCCTGGAAAAGAATCCCGGTCAAGCGTGCCATTTGATCCACGCCGCCGGAACGTTTGGTACCATCCTGCGCAAGTTTGATGACAAGGTGGTGGTGCAGCTGCCCTCCAAGCGCGAGTTTGCCTTCCAGCGCACCTGTATGGCCACTGTGGGCCGTCTGTCTAACACCGAGCATAACAAGGAGCATGTGGGCAGTGCGCAACGCATGCGGGAGCTTGGCAATCGACCTCGATCCGGCCTGTGGAAGCGGAAGGAGGGTAAGCATGGAAGGAAGATACGCCGCCTGCCGCCAATGACCACGATATCACCGCCGGCACCGCCCAAAGAAGAAGCCATCAGGCTGACCCTGCCCCTGTGAGGCTTTCATTTAATTTCTATGTTTTACACATTACACACCTAAAACAAGAGCTATTTGCGAGTTTTCTTCATTGAAAATCCAGTGCCGTGGAAGCTTTCGGCATCGGATCCGTCCGCGTTGCCTACACCGGCGGAGTCCTCCATTCCCCTGTCGCTGATGGGACGAATGTTACGGTCGAAGCGGATCAGGCCGAACTCAAAATCGTAATCGGGAACACCGCGAGGCAGAACCTTTTTGAGAACCGGCGTCTCCAGCTGGCTCTCCTTCTTCTTTTTGCCATCTAAACGTACGCCAGAGCCCTTGAAGGTTTCAACCACCTCCTCAAGTACAGCATTAGTGCCGCCGGAGACTTCACCAGCAGCAGATCCCGCGGAGCCCTTCTGCCCAGAGCCTGAGGCCTGCGTTTCCGAGTGATCCTTGTAGCCTACCGGAGCCTCAAACTCCACGTTCATGTCGCACTCGATAATGCTGACCGCATTGCCAGGCTTCGTCTCCAGGACGCACAGCTCGTAGACCTTCTTGTTGTATTTGATGGCAATTACATCACCCTTAGTCAAGCACGCAAAGTTGCGGAGCGCATTCTCCAGCACCGCTTTTGGATTGGTAATGTCCAGGAAGTCTGTGCTGTGCGGCTGAAATTTGGAGAACGTGGCCACCGGCAGAGAGACGCTTTCGATGTTGAGTATATCGCCCTCCTCCAGCAGCAGATTGTCCATCATCCAGTAGGGCAGGTAGCACTTACCCTCGTCAGCGACAAACTCAAGGACTCCGGCGTGGGAAGAACGCGACTTCTTGCCGTTTGTGAGCTTGAACAGCATTGGGTACTCCACATTCAGGCGGGTGAGCGTGTCCAGCGCCGACGAGGGCATGATAACTGCAAAATAAGTGGAAATATTCGAGGTTATTGGCGGCAGATTGTCCAAAATGCGGTTGACACTCACTCTTTCCACCCTTTTCCACGTCGGATCGTTCGTTTCCGGGCAACATTGACACGGAGAAGCACTTATACGTAGCGTGGAAACTGCGTCCCTCTGGGAACATCATGTTGAAGCCGCTGAAATGGAACATACTGTGTGTGCTTGGCCTTTCCTGGCTCGTTCGAACTGGCTCAATTTTCTGCTGGATTCCCCAGGCTTTTTATTTTTCCCCGACTGTTTATGTTTTTTCCTAAAGTCACCGCCAGTGAGACCGTAGCTCATAAAACTGTTAACCGTTATCAGTGCTGCCAGGTTATGACCTCTCGCATAAGCTAGATTTTGTCCAAGAAAGCTAAAACAGGCTAAATATAAAAAATGAATGCTAAACAGAGAGTTATTATTATTTTTAATTTCTTAATTAATATAAAAAACAATTAGGCCAGATTTTCGTTTAAAACACCACAATTAAAAAATTAAAAAACGCTAGATCTGGTGAGAAAATATCTAATAGCTACAAAGCCAGGGCCGCGACATCTCAATGCAGCAAGCAGTTCCAAATTTCAGCAAGCAGATCGTCTTTGCAGTAAGCAGATCGTCTTTGCAGTAAGCAGTTTATAGTTGGAGCAAGCAGAACCAATTATTAAGCTAGATTGAGAAAAAAAGCTAAAATTAACGAAAAATAGCTACAAAAAACATACAACAATATTAGTTTTTATCTTAATTAATATAAATGTTAAAAAATCATATCCAAAGTATTTAAGTGTAGCGAAATTTCGTTCTTTGATGCTTTCATTAAAAATCCGTTAACAAAGACAAGAGGCATAATTTGTCAAAAACGGAAGTGACTGTTTACTGTGTTTAGTCTTAAAATGAATCATTTTCCCAATTTAATAATGTTAAAAATTTTATGTTGGATATAGCCTAAATATGAAAATATTTTAATAATATTAAATAATTTTATTAAAATCCGCAACATATGTACGGAGTTGGTGCATCATCCAATATTGTTATTTTCTTGAATTTTTTTTATGAAACAAATAAATAATAAAATAAATAGTGACATACTAAATTTATTTTATTACAATATGCTAGATGAATAGCAAAATAAGCTATTTTTAAAGCTATAAGCTAGTAGCAAGATTCATAAGCTTTGCCATTTTTAAGACATTTTAAAATATATCTAAAATTGTCCAAGTAATAATTTATTGCTGAATGTGGTGCCTTATTTCATTGAAAAGGCGTGCTGTCAAATTTATTTCATTCTAATGCAGCACTGTACACTTCATTCTTGTTTACAAAAACATAATAATTATTATATAAATAATTATCAATTCGTTAAAATTGAGTAATTATAATGACTGACCACTGCTTTCATTAATAATAATTTATTTTTCCTTTAGTTACGTTATTATTTCTCTATTTTTCATTTCGATACTTCAACCATCGATATATCGTATCGTATCGCGAAAAGGTAGCGGACTATTTTTACGATCCCTTTTTGGTGATCATTTTTACTAAAATCTTGCAAAAAATTAGGGATGACACGCACTATCGATAGAAATCCATCAGTGATCAGTGATCATGTTGTTCTGGTGAACGCAACCATTATTACTGATTACTGATCCATCACTGATCGCTGATCAAGTTGTTCTGGTGAACGCAGCCTATATTATAGAGTCTCCGCTGGATGGTATATTTAATCGGCCAGGTGAGCTGGGAAACTATTGATTATTGTCGCGCCATTCGATATTTTCGATGTTTTCATAGCGAAAAGCCGATAGTATCGATAGTATATTTATTCAATGTTTTCCATATAAAGGTTTTTTGTTATTTTAAACTAAATACTTAATAGCAATCAGAAATAAAAAGATCAAAATTATTCTTATCATTGCATCATATTCATATTGTATCCAGGGATTTCTTTTTGCAAAAATAGCAAAATGTAAAAATTATTCGCCTTAAGCGAAGCCTTGCGGTTATTTATAATGAGTCCAGCCTGGCTGCAGTCGAGGTTGCGGAAACACACAGAAATTTCGGCGCTTGTATTAGAAAATATATAATATCAATATACCTTATGTTTTGTTCTAATGTTAGTGATGAGAAAAATGCCCAGCACCATCGATAGTGTCAAAAAACTATCGATGGTGTCTCAGAAGGGAAAAATTCCAATACATCGATAGTGTCATCGATAGTATCCCAGCTCTAGTCACTATTTCATCGGTGGTTTGCGCGCGACATACTGAGTCCCGCTTAAATAAATTTGGTCAACGGGTTATTGATTCGAAAAAGTACTGAAAAAGTGAGTACCGATGCCTAATCGAATAGGAAAACTCTTGCATCTGGGACACAGATGTCAGTGGATAATTTCACGCAGGAATCGCTCCCTGCAATCTTTTGAGTGCGCGCGTGTGTGGGTATATCCTTGTGTATCCTTGTAGTCTGGCTGGCGCCGCGTGTTTTCGCGTGGGTGTGTGTATGGGTGTGTATGTGTGAGTGAATAGATTTTCGCCAATATTTTCTCCACGCCAAATATAAAACAGATCGGCTGTACTTGAGTCTTGAACACAACAAAAGGAGAAAACTTGAGTCTAGAAAAATCAATAAGCTGTGAAACTGATTGGGTGTGAAAGAAAACGGGTGGCGCTAGGGGGAGGTGGCGGTGATGAAGGGCTGGCGGCGTTTCAAAAACTTTTTCCCAAAATGTAAGGTATTTTGCTACGGCGAGAGTACAGTTACAGTTACTTACGATATTTGCATACAGTTTGAGAGCCGGTGCCGCCATGTGCAGCTGTTTTCAAGTCTCTGTTGTGGTTCGTTATTGTTGCTTCGCAGCTGCAGTAGCAACAACACACAACACCAACAAGAATCAACTCCCTGCGCACTCTCTCCTGGCTTCTGGCAGCTTCCAGACAGTCTCGCGTCCGTTCTCTCTTTTTCTATTTTCGCCCAACAACAAGAACAACACAAAAACGTATATGATTCATTATCGAACTTCCCCTTCTCCTTCGTCCTTTATATCTTTTTCCTGAAGTGTTCATTTCTCTGGTGTAATTTTCTTACTTGAATTTAGGTTGTCTAATGAAAGGTTCCAATAAGTTTTTTATTTCACCATAAGAATTCATAATTGGGATATTTACCCGAAGTTCTGGTAAAATAATTTTGTGAAATTACTTCTTTGATTATTACTTTTCCTTTTACATAGACCTTTTTTTTAATTTCAATACAAGTACTTTCAAAATTTAGTGCACCTAACCAGAATTTAATCTTAGACCAAACTATAGTTCTTATTGCATACTTTTGGGATAGTTTCAAAATCTTCAGATTTTCCTAAATAATAAAAAAATATATAAAAATATATGTAATAAATATATAAATAAAAATATAATAAATAAGCAAAATTAAATTATATCTGGTCTTACTTTTTTTAAATTCCGAATGAATAATAATTGGCAGACATGCTCCACTGTCCAGTCTTATATCGGAAGAGAGAGGAGTGTGAAATTTGTGTGTCTGAGAACTAAATTTAACAAGCAGAAGTGAAACAAAATAGACCAACGTCCCGCAAAGTATTTGAGTTGGAAATAGCAAAGCGTCGAATACTTTTGCCGCAGTGCCTCAAAAACTGCACAATAAATCCAAATAATATAAATAATAATTCCGAACCGAATTCGAACCTCAATTCGGATTGCTTACGTCAAGCAAACAATTTTTAAATTGCAAGAAATCGGCTTTTTTCTGCGCGAATGATATCATGACTAAACAGATTGCTCCGGGCCACGGATGAGTTGTGGGCGGGCCTTGGGGTGGCAGCAACCCTGCAAGGTCATAGCGTGTACACACCCGCTGCCGGTTGGAAGGTGTGTGTGTTTGCGAAAATGCCCGACTTGATGGTCTTCTTATTGCAGCATGCACCGCACAAGTGGCTCTCAAACTCTCACAATCCTTTCAAGGTATTACCAGCGATATTACTAGCATCAGGTTTTAGAGTTTTTTTTCCTTTAATTAGCACAGTAATGTCTTTCAATATTTAAAAAAATAAGACAAATAGGTTCCGAAACTAAAGCTTAGAAATTTTGCAATAATTTTTGCATATCCTGGTTTCTATCAAGGTTTCTAAGGATAATAAAAGCAACTAACTTCATACATTCATACCTAAGAAAGCTTTAAGATGTTTTTTGTTCTTATAATTAAAACCGTAATTATGAAATTATAATAAAATATTTTTAAATATGAACATGTTTCAAATATTTGTGTAACATTTTGATCCTTTGGTGGTTTGAGATATAAATATGCATAATATTTACTAGCGGCAATAAAAACATATTATTTGGAAATTTGTTTCATCCAAAAAGGCCTTAAACTAAAGGGGACGGATATGTCTTCTAAACATAATGACTTATAACTAAAAGTGTACTTCTGATAGGGTATAAATATTAAGAATATTTATGAACTTGTAAGTCTGTTGCCAGGGGCCCATCAATTTATTAAATGGGAATGGTTTCTTCATATGAATCTACTATAGAAATATGTATGGAGCAGTAAACAATTCCACTCTATGTTTATATATACACAATTGCCCAAACATACATACAAACAGCCATATGTGTGTGAAATTCAATGATGCGGCAAACAGTACCTTTTGTTGTTTTTGTTCTGAAATTCCGGCAAAATCGCTTTTGTTTTATTCTTGTGCACACGTTTTAAATATCAGCCGACAAACTCGTGATTTTATTAAAAAAAAAAAAAAAACAACAGCTTCAAAGTTGAAACTTTTGGGATGAATGTTAAGAAGGTAGAAAAGAAAAGAATTGGGGAATCGGCATAATAAGCAATAGGTAAAAAAAGTCTAACCGCCACTCCCAAAACGATGTTCACATTAATTTGCTCTTTTCGTTCTTAAATTTGTACAGTCATAAAAAAAAATTGATAGGTTGATCTCGTAAAGACTATATCGACCAATTGACCACCCTGAATTCTAATCTCGAAATAAAACAGTGGTCAATTTTAGGGATTATCAGAATTAGTAACATGCAATAATTTAAAATAATCGAATTAAATGTAATGTAATTTAGTAACTGTCCCGATAGTTTTACCTACTTTTTAATGTATTTTAAAGATTTCCCTTCACTGCTCTTAAACCAGCTCGCCATGTTGTTGTTTTTGCCAATGGTTTGTTGCACGTGTTTGTTAATTATTTGTTTGCAAGTCTTTCACACTTGAGGGAGCACTTTCAATTGGATTTGGCCGGCTTAGGGTTACTTGGCATCGGAATGGGTTACCCCATTTGTGGGATACATTCGGGTTGTGCTCGTAGGGAGCAAAGAAAAACCAGTTGTATACTATAGCGAGTTTTTACTAAAAGTTATACGTATTATATTATTGTTTTATTTCTGAGTAGTTCTCTAAGTTTACTGGCTCTAAATTTAAGCCCTAAATGTTGTTTTGAATTGAACAATGATCCTAAGTTAGTAAGCTACTTACTAAAGCAAGCAACTGAGCTTGTTCCTTCAGGGAAAATCTTTTATGATCCAATGAAATCAGCCGTGTTTGACAGAATTTGTATGAGTCGATGTAAATTTAAAACAAGTTACCCCGGTTTCAGCGGCGGCATGACCTTGAACTTGCGGCAGCAACCACCCCAATAATGTGAAAAAGTGAGCCCACCACCGCAAAGCCAACGAGCTACTACATTCACCACCAACAACAAGTGGAAATCGCTTTAGGGGTGGTAGTGCTCGGCAGTGCATTGGGTCGCCTTGGACCGCCCTGGGAACGCCCGTAACAGGTCTTTATCCAGGCTGTTTCGGTCTGATCTGTCCTTGGGACAGTGCGCCAAATTAAATCAATATTAAATGCAGTTTACCATTCCAGCGGCCGTAGAAATTGCAGTTGTGAGGCGGCAGTCAATGTCAAGGTTGTAGGTGACGGGGTGCAAGTGCATTTTGGCTGTATACTTTAATGCAGAATAAAAAATAAATATAGAATTTGTAAATTAAAATAATAAGATCAAGCTTAAAAGCAAAGTATTAACTTTCCCATTGTAAAATTAATATATATATATATGTATGTAGATGTTTCTGTTTTATAGCGATAGTTATCGTTAGGCATAGGATCCTCACCTCTGGCACTTGTACACCTGTCTCCTTTACTGAGTATACCTTTCCTTGGGCCATCTGTTGTTATTCTGCACATGCCATTCAATCCAGTTTAATTTCATTTCCATGACATGCAATGGCAATAGCAAAACCTGAAGCCATTGATTGACCAGCTCACCATCGACCTGCTCGGTCTTAAGGGTTCAATTTAATTACCAACTGCCCATCTACCGGGCAATAACTATCATTTCTCATTGGAAAATGTGCGTGAATTGGTTTACTCTCCAAGGAATTTACCTAGGGAAATGCCAGACAACGAGTTTACTTATTAAAATTTAGTTAAACAAATTAATTTATTATAATTTTATAATTCATTTTTATTTTTCACAAGTCTGTGTATTATTAATATTTCGACTCAGTTGCTGAATAAGTAGAATTAATTTTGTCCTTATTTACTTATTGACTTATTAGATCCTCATAACTCTCTATTGGCTTTCCCTCTTTACATTTTATTAGCTTTTCCAAAAGGAAACACGGCCACTTCGCGTGCTTTGCTTATTTTTAGTTCAAAAGTTCTAAATACGTAACCAAATTTGGGGGCTACTACCATAAAACTATGATTGTTTCCTTTCCTTTCCATTGTGAGAATGGGAAATGATTTTTAAGAGTGGGCAGAGGCCGGTAAGTGTAGCACGCAAATATAGAATTTTTGCGACCATACGTCATGGCATAAACGGCATAAAGCGTTGCGACCTTGCCAAGCCGCGGTGTCAGCCATTGTCCTGGTTACACTGGCCCCAGCCCCAGCTCCATGCTTCTATTCCGCTATTTTCTGACCTCCATACAGCGCCCTCTTGGCGTCATTTGTCTTCCACTTGTTTTCTGCTAGGGATGTCCGGGCTTTTGGGCTCTTTTATTCGCGTCAATGTCAATGTGTTTGTTATTTGTTTGTTTGTAGTGAGTTTGCGTGAAATAGTGACAAATATTTATAGGTTTATTCGACACACCGATGTGTAATTTCAGACAGGTACTTAATATAAAATGCCCTAATAAATACGTTTGGCTCTATAATATATTAAAGTTATTTAAAATGTGAGTACTTTTCCGACTTGATAGTGATTCAATTCTTTGATATACTATGATCATTCTAAACAATGAAAATTACATGTTTGCTTCACTTACACACTGATGGCAAACACAATCTAAACAATAATAACAATAACAACGGCAGGCTACAATTACAAATTTTCAATTGCGATTTTTCATTTGAATTGTCGCACAGCACGCCCTTCCATAGATCCGGCCACGTGTTTCTGTCCGACTGTACCTCGAAATAAACAAATTAAGGAAAACTGGAAAACACACACAAGTCAGTCCACATAACAAACAATTAAATTTCAATTGGAAAACCCATTCATTGATCGCTTGTGTTCCGCTTGTTACCGGTTTAAAGTAGCTCAAAAACGATGAGCGCACACGCAAATCGAGTGGAATTGAAAATTTAGTAGGTGCATCCGTGTACAGTGCCTTTAATTCGAAGCGATTTACAAACATCTCTACAAATTAAACTTTGACACCTCTAAATGGTAATTAAAAGTAAAGTTTTTTTTACAAGATATATGGTATAGAATTGCATTTGTCTGAGTAAGAAATTTAATGCTGCATAAAAAATGCCGTTAAAATATATTGTGGGTTAAATATTTTTCCATATTTCACATTTTAACAACACATTTCACATTTAACAAAGCTTACAATATTTTCAAAATTACATTGAAGGCTATGTGTTCGTCGAAATACCATGTCGAACTTTTCCTCTTTATATACCACCGTTTATTGGGCAAAACTGATTCTAACATTTGCGATACGCACTGTTCTTTTGAAAACTAAATTCCGGCCGTTTTGACCGGTTTGATTTGATTGTTGGAGTGGAAATGGTTCTAAAACGAAATTCGGCTCAAAGAGGTTTTAGTGTTCAGACGCATCGGTTGATCTTGTGATTTGTTAGTACAGCTTTGCTTACATATCTCCTGTCAATGTCCTGTCCTCAGTCAAATAATATTTCCGTTTATTTTTTGCAGACATGGTGAATAATTTTCTATGGTGGAAACAACTTTGCTACCCCAAACGTCAGGTAGGTCCGCTTCTCTATTTAAGAGGTTACACAAATTTTTATACCTTAAACAGGATAAAGTTTAATCTGTAATAAACGTTATTCTTATTCAGTTTGCCAACTCGACAATTTTTAACTCCTACTCAACATAACAAGAAACTTATTAGTAATAACAACACACAACAACACTATTATCCACTTACTCAACAACATCAACAACAGTCGTTTAATTCCAAAAATTGCTAAGGGAGAGTCATCCGAGGATTAAATGAATGCAAGTGGAGTTGGTGTTGTGCCTGTAAACGATAGCAGCAACAATAACAGCAGGGATTCGTCAGGGCGAGGAGGTTTTTAATTTACGAGTCTATTTCTTTTGTGTGTTTGTTTAGTCCGCGGTTAATTGTAAATTTTTTTTATATTTATTGTATACTTTTTGGCAGAGCTGGTCCTCAGCTTTTGAAGTGAGAGGGAGGAGATCGCATTATTCAGGGAAATAATTAATTAAGTCACCCAGGCTTCGCACCTTGCGAGTTCCAAGCGGCGAGTTGTTGCCCAATTTTCATTATGAAAATAACGACAATGAAGTTTAAGCGCAAATATGGCTGTTTAGAGAATATTTGAAAGGATTTTCTCACTTATTAACCAATTTAAATTTTTTGTTTCGACCCTCATTTGTTACACGTAGTCTTGTATTTTATAAGTTTTGAACGATTGTTTTGCACAATTTAAGCCATTCACATCCACATCACAGTTAAATTCGCAAATATCCCCTTACACACAAACAATACATAAGGCTCTTAGTTTTGGTTTTAAAAGAGAAGAGGAAAAGTCAGGGAAGGTAATCAGTATTTAGTTAGAGTTGGAGAGTTAGAGGCTTGGAAAGAAGACGGAGACAGAAAGTGTTTTGAATTACATTAAACACCAAACAACATAACAACACCACAAACGTCAAAATGGAGAGCTTTTCGCCGGATCTATTATGGATGGTGGTCATCGGCTTTATGATCGCGTTTATTCTGGCCTTCGGAATCGGTGCCAATGACGTAGCTAACTCTTTTGGCACTAGTGTCGGCTCCGGGGTCCTTACCATCCGTCAGGCCTGCATTCTGGCCACCATATGCGAGATATCGGGGGCAGTTCTGATTGGTAAGTCATTTTATAGTTTTTTTATAGTTTAATAAAGCATATAACTTAAATTTACCAAAGATCTTTTTTCATTTTACCTTGCATGTTTACTAAGATCTGTGTCCATTGCAGGCTACAAGGTGTCGGACACCATGCGCAAAGGAATCCTGGAAGTGGGCTTGTACGAGGGCGCCGAGGAGGTGCTGATGCTGGGCTGCGTCGCTGCTTTAGCTAGCAGCGCAGTTTGGCTGCTGGTTGCTACCTTCTTGAAACTGCCCATTTCGGGTACGCACAGCATTGTGGGCTCCACTATCGGCTTTTCGCTGGTGGCACGTGGCGTGCAGGGTCTAAAATGGTCCACGCTGGGCACTATCGTCGGCTCGTGGTTCATCTCGCCTGTGATGAGCGGTATAGTGAGCATCCTCTTGTTCCTGGCCATACGACGCTTCATTTTGCGTGCCCAAGAGCCACTCAAGGCGGGGTTCCGCTCGTTGCCCATCTTCTACGGCGTGACGTTCTTCATCAACGTGATCAGTGTGGTGCTGGACGGACCCAAGCTCCTTTACATGAACAACATTCCAACTTGGATAGCTGTGTGTGTCAGCCTCGGTCTTTCGTTGCTGGTGGCTCTGCTCACGCAGCTTGTGGTCGTACCGCTACAGCGCCGAAAGATCGCCAAACGATTGCGAGCCGAGAATCCGGTCAAGTTTAACTTCGAGGACTCTGTCGGTAAGTCGATCACGATATAAATGGACATATTTGACAGGAAATCATAGGAACAGGCAGATGTAGACGTAATAAGATAAGCAGCGCCATAATGAAATTGACAAAAGTCAGGCATCTTGTTATTAAGAGTATTATTGTTGGTGAATAGTTAGTACTTCCAGCAAAATTTCGAATAATATAGAAAGAAGAAGAGCTACTTAACTTTGAAGATCTTGCATTGCAAAATCATTCCAAGTCTTATTGTTGCTAAAATGTGTTCTGAAAGACAATGGTAAGATGATGTCGATCTTTGTTTTCACAGCCTGTATAATTTTAGACATCAAATGTTAAATAGCGAATAAGCAAACACGAGCACAAGACGTTTGCTCAAAACAAACAAGTGCGAAACATCTCCTAACCAGTACGATTTCGACTATAAATACTCCGGCTTCTGTAAGGAAAGATATGTTGTGCCAAAGACTCACTCCAAGATGCGATTCAGGCTAACTTTCCTCCTTGGCTTCATGGCCCTTGTTGCCTCTGCCTCGGCAGCTTCGGCTCCCACCTCGCCGACCTCGCCGACCTCACCAACATCACCAACTTCGCCCACTACGCCCACCAGCCCATCTGCTCCAGCAACGCCTGCCACCCCAGCCCCGACGAGTGGCGCAGCCACCACTGTCGCACCGGCCGCTGCAGCAGCCACCTCGGAAGCTACTACAACCACTGTAGCTACCACCACTACCACGAAGGCGTCCGCCAAGAGGAAGAAGCACAAGTATCACATCGTCAGAAGGATCAAGAAGCCGGCCATTAAGAGAACTCGTCGCCGTAGAGGAGGAAGAAGCCGCAATGGTCGGAACAACAGCACTCGCAGAAGCACCACTCGTAGAAGCTCAACTAGCAACAGCCGAAGGATATCCAATCGAAACTAACAAGGCCAACGAATTAGTACTCTAACGACACAACAGTTTTGTTTAAACGACAGCATATATTTAAACTTATTTTTTGTTTGAATTTGTATCTGCAAATATTAATTGGTTAAACACAACCATTAACATTTCTTGGTTTTTGTACCTGCATCCATAGAGTTCCTAATATGGTGCATATGTACATTAGGGTGGACTTTTTTAAGGTCAACTGAGCTCAGCATCTTAAATGGTAGGTTTCAGTGTCCAAAAAATTTATGCGAAAACAGAAAAATTTTATTCCAACGTTTAGACGGTGCGCAATGGCCCTAAAGTTTCGCTAAAAATTACGTGTAAAAAGAAGAATTTACTCCATTCCATTCCGTTTCTTGTCAGATTTCAAACTACTTTTAAATAAATTATGGCTAACGAAAGCATTTTCCTAATCGGCAAGCTTAGCCCAGATTCTGACAAGGGTGTTAAGCCGAACCCTGAAGGATAGCGTTCACGGCATCTCGCAAAATTTGGTTGCTACTTGGTCAGATCAGCACATTCGTGTTAGACCAATTCAGCACGTAAGATCCCAAATTGCTTAAAAAAAACAATTTCAAATAAATTTGAATAATAATTGTATTCGTACTCGTTATTTGTAGACTAAAAGAGAAAATTGTATTTGCTGAAATGTATTTTAGATGTACAAGACGAATTTTTGAACAAAAAAAGTATATTTATTTTTTTAAATGAATTGCATGTTTCTTTTTTTTCTAATGCAAAAAATGTTGTCGACTTTTTGCCCACAAATTGGCAAATTTTGTGGCGCTCACAGTTTTAATGGTAGATAAAGGATTTTAGTCCCAATAATTTTTATAGATTTTGCATAATATCTTTAAAAATTAATTCATATTTCCACAATATGAATTTTTTTAAATATTCAGCCTTCGGGAATTTTATGAACTACCCCAGAGCTGTGAGAGAAGTTTACCAAAGTTCAAAACATGGGTAATTTTTGGGGTACTGTCAAAGTATAATATCAAGTCTACGGCATCTAGATAAACATAAAATATGCGCAATAAACTTTAAAGCCATTGCGCACCGCCTAAAACCCATTTTTTTTTACTTTTTCTTTCTGTTATGTATTAAGGGAACGAAAAGGCATTTTATTAGAGGGTGAGAGTATGGCCTTAAAAATTTCATACAAAATAAGTCCGCCCTAATGTACATATGTTACTGGTCGCTAGGGGATGTAGTCTTGAACTTGAACAACAAAAAACTCGAAAATATATTTGTATTCATTGATTCTTTCGAAATGGAAAAATGAATTCGAAAAATAAGAAAATGATAGTATTGGTGTTGCAATACTATCTCGAATCTCCAGCTGATGTTATATACATATCTCTTTATTTATGGGTAAAAGTACAAGAAAAATATCGCATTTAACATGAATTATATTTTCAATCTATCAGAAAACATTTTCTTAATTGATTTGTGCCTTTTCCATATAATTTAGAAATATTGATTTATCGTATATATATACCGAATTTCACGGTCGATACATGCTCGATATTTATTTATTCTCTAAAAACTCAAGACTGAATTGTTTTAATTTATTTTTTTCTTCAGAGTCATCGCCATCGGGTAGTCCCAAGAAGCAGCGCCGACCTCTCTCATTGGTCAGCGAGGGTAAGCCCTTGCCAGCCATTGCGGAGATCACCGAGCTTGTCTCCCTAAGCGATAACTCGCCCAAGACCTTTAAGCTGGCCCCCTTCGGCCTGGCGGCCAAGAATAACAATGCGCCCGGCGAGGAATACAAGATCAACCCGCAGTTGATCAAGAAGGCTGAGGATCTTCTGGGCAAGGCCAGTCTGGACAACACCGACCTGACCATCACAAGCTTGAACTTCATCGACGAGCAGCAGCAGCAGCAACACCAGCAGCAGCAAAACGGACGCAAGTTGCAGGAATGCTTTAAAAGAGTACAGTCGCCCAAAGAGGAGCCAAAGGTAAAGACAAGTACCGTTCTATATTTTTTTTACTACAGTATTAAAATATTCTATCGAATTCGCGAAAAACTATGTTAAATATTATAAAACGTACCTGAAACAAAAATATATTCACAATTTTCAGCACAAAGGAAACGTCGCTGGAATGGATGTAGCAGTTGGAGCTGGTGCCAAGGCCACCAACAACAATCTGCAAGTGGTGGAGAGCGGAGGCAGCCTGGACTTGATGATCAGTTCCACACTATCGCCCAATTCAAGCAAGGTGCCGCTGATCGAAAGCAAGGAGGCCCTGAATGAGCAAGAGGACGAATTTAAGCGGGCTGCGGCTGCGGACGGACGAAGGACCAGTGGCGGCGAGGAGACGCAGGAGATCTCAATGCTTTTCTCGTTCCTTCAGATCCTGACGGCCACGTTTGGGAGCTTTGCGCACGGCGGCAATGATGTGAGCAACGCCATTGGCCCGCTTATTGCCCTATACATGATCTATCGCGAGGGTTCGGTTATGCAGCGAGCGGAAAGTCCCATCTACATTCTGATTTACGGCGGCATCGGCATCTCCGTGGGTCTCTGGCTCTGGGGAAGGCGTGTCATCGAGACCATTGGCAATGACCTCACCAAAATAACCTCATCGACGTGAGTTATAATTGATTTTATCTCTAAAACGGACGTGGGGTGCTGCAAACTAAATTAAAATTAATTATTCTTGAAAACTGTAGTAAGGTAGCCTAAAAATGGGTAGCTAGAGGATGTGACTAGATTTAATATAACTAAGAATAGAAGAAATATGAAACAAATTCCTGTCTACCAGAGTTATACAAGCTTGTTCCAATTTCCACTTCCAACAAATCTACTCGGATTCGAATTTCCCAGACCTGTTCTAATTTTCACTTTCGAAAATTCGTATTTCCTCTGTTAAGTCTCTGTTAACTTTTGAGCGAAATCGCACGGAAACTTTCGGACTTTTTTTGGGCTATCGGATTCATATTCGACCTTAGCAGACGTTTGCGACTATCAGAAAGATTAGGAACCAAAGGAACCAAAAACAAAAAATGAAACCTTAATCAACGAAGGAATTATTTTATGTTAAAGGGGAATTCTCTTATGTTAAAGGGAAATCAGAAAATGTTATCAAATTCACTTCCGAGCGGAAATAAGAACATGCCTGCTAGAAAAATATTCAGTCGTATTGTAGTTTCGCAAGGGTAGCATCGAATAGGGAAACACTGCACCAACACCTTGTCGCCATTGTCAGATATAAATTGAAAGGTTAATCAGATGGCAAGAAAAACATTGTAGCTTAATTCAAAACAAGTAAATTTATTAATTTTGAAATAATAATTCTTTTTTTTTTACAGTGGCTTCACCATTGAAATTGGAGCCGCCATCACAGTACTGCTGGCCAGCAAAGTTGGGTTGCCTATTTCGACCACTCACTGCAAGGTCGGTTCGGTGGTTTTCGTGGGTCACGTGAGTGCAGCTGGTCGCAAGAAGGGGCAGACGAACGAGCAGGATCAGATGCATCAGCCCGGACTCGTGAAGGACGCGGCGCAGGTCCATCCAACGGCCACGCCCATGGAAGATGGCAGTGTCGACTGGCATTTGTTCCGGAATATTGCCTACGCCTGGATTGTGACAGTGCCGGTTACGGCTCTGCTTAGCGCCGGAATGATGTATGTGCTCTGTGCCATCGCTGTGGACGATATGGGTCAGGCCTAAAGACGTGATCGACGATGCGGGCAGAGCGTGCCATTCAATTATTAATTGTAGTTGCAAAACTAAAATAACGTTTCGTAATTGTACAAGTTGGAAAACACAAAGCTTAAGATTAAACACGCAAGAGAAACACACAAGGAAAAGTGAAAAGTCTTAACAAAATTACTAAACTCGCCTAACTCAAACATTGTATTAGGTCATAGAACGTCTTTGAGCCCAACTGATATTATTATTATTTAATATGTAATGCCGTGATTTGATTTAAAGATTACCCGTCGATTTTTTTTCGTATCCCAACTCCACTGAAGATTTTTTAGACCTGGTCCGAACTCACTCAATATATTTTATAATTGCAATTATATCCATTAATAGAGCAGAGCAAAACACTTGAATAAAATACAAACTATGTACAACAACCAAGATTGTTTATATAAAACGCTGAAGACCAGCTTAAACTCAAGTGACTGAAGAGTCTCATAATGCGACTCCGTCGTTCGTTGTAAATTGTCCTTGTTTAGTTCGGTTATATATTATTCCAAAATCCAACTAACGAGGCTCTCCAGTCCGTCTTATATTTACATTCCATTGGGAGCCAGATCGTAAAGTATTTCACTATGTAGATATACGAAAAATAAATACAAAGTTATGACACTCAACCATCTCTTTATTTGCAGCGTAGGGACGTCTCAATATATTACATACATATATTATTATATAGATATTATATTGATTATATTATATATTATATTGAATCTGCGGGGATTCTCTTGAAGGTTCGTGTTGGTATTTGTATTGTTATACCCTTGCAGGGTATTATAGTTTTAGTCAGAAGTTTGCAACGCAGTGAAGGAGACATCTCCGACCCTATAAAGTATATATATTCTTGATCAGCATCAACAGCCGAGTCGATCTAGCCATGTCCGTCTGTCAGTCTGTCCGTCTGTCCGTCTGTCC
Organism: Drosophila truncata; assembly: GCA_008042515.1. Lineage (NCBI taxonomy): Eukaryota > Metazoa > Arthropoda > Insecta > Diptera > Drosophilidae > Drosophila > Drosophila truncata. The sequence goes on along the minus strand of VNJQ01005055.1, from coordinate 3,005 downwards.
GTCTGTCTGTCCGTTTCTACGCAAACTAGTCCCTCAGTTTTAAAGCTATCTGAATGAAACTTTGCAGTTAGTATTCTATATACTCTCACTCGTACATATGTCGGAACGGGCCGGATCGGACAACTATATCATATAGCTGCCATAGGAACGATCGGTAAAACTTTCGAAAAAAATTATAACTTTGTCAGTTTTCAACAAAACTCCACCAAATTTGATATTTGGCCATTAATTATTAATTTAGAATTTCGATTTTAATTTCATGAAAATCGGACGACTATATCCTATAGCTCTCATAGGAACAATCAGAAAAAAAAAAATTCATAACTTCGCTGTTTTTTAACATATTTTCATCAAATTTGAGATTTGGCCACTTAATATTCTTTCAGAATTTTAGTTTTAATTTCATGAAAATCGGCCGACTATATCCTATAGCTGACATAGGAACAATCAGGAAAATAATAGAAAATATCCTAACTTCGCTGTTTCTCAACATATTTTCATCAAATTTGAGATTTGGCCACTTAATATTGTTTGAGAATCTTAGTTTTAATTTCATGAAAATTAGACAACTATATCCTATAGCTGCCATAGGAACAATCAGGGTAATAATAAAAAATTCAGAGTTTCGCTATTTCTCAAAATATTTTAATCAAATTTGGGAATTGACCACTTATTATTATTTCAGAATTTCGACTTTAATTTTATAGTTCAATTGCAATCTGCAAGGGTATATAAACTTCGGCGAACCGAAGTTAGCTTCCTTTCTTGTTTTTAATTAAGCTCAGATTTTGTTAAAAGCAACGGAAATATTCAATATCCTTGGTTCTGCGATACTACATTTTCACAATGTATGGACACAACAGGAATTACTAAAATAAATACTTGTCGATCTTGTGTTCACAAGCTGAATCAATTTAGATGGCAAACAGAGAATAAGCAAACAAAAACCTGGAAATTTAGCATCGGACAAACAAGTGTGCAACATTTTCTAACCCTAAAGATTCCGGCTATAAAATCTTACTAGCTTCCGCCATTAAACAATCCCATTGTCTTAAAACCAGGGACCGTAATCGTTATAAGTGAAAATTTAAAATTCAATGATATTATTATTATATTATTTATTTATTTATTACCATTAATAATTATAATGTTATATGTACATATTTTATCTCTCGAAGAATAATTATTATTATTTGAGCGAGTGGTGGAGTATGTATGGAGTATGTAGAGTGTCTTTGTCACTGTTGGGACTACAACATGTATTTTCTGGTAGTAACCGACGTATTTATATTCAAAATCTTACGGGTTAAAAGATGTTTTGCACTTGTTTATTCGTTGCAAACAGAACAATTCGTATTTGTTGGTGCTTAGTCGCGAATCAAGATGAGCCATCGAAATATACATAGGACTGGTTTGTTCAAGCAGATATCAATCATTTTTTCAAATAGCTTCAAAACAATTAGATCAAATCTTTAATGCCAGCTTTGCCGATTTGAAGTAAAAATATTTAATAAACCATTTAAAGTAAGAAAAACCAGAAAAAATGAGGTTATACATTTATAAGACTTGCTTTTTATATCTTGGAAGGGATATTCCCTCGTCCTTGGGCGTTTTGGCACTGAATATATCTGATTCAGCTGGCATTAGCTCAAGTCTCACGCAACTGCTGTTTGAATGTACTAAATTCAGAGTTCACTTATGTATAATGTTCTCGAATTTTATCAATATGAATGATGAAAATAGCACTTTTATGGACTTTCACTAGCTAATGCAATTTTCGTTCATTTTAGTTTTCAATTAACAATTTTTTTAAGTAAACAGTCGTGGTTTTGTCTTTCAACTATGACTAAAAAATCAAAAAAGAAAAGCATCGCATGAGTATCTCAGGGTAATTGTCCTTAAACTAATGCAGATATCCAACGGGAGATTCCCAATAAATCGTTAAATCGCTTATTTTAGAAAATTCTTTTTAATTGCTGTGGTTTTTATTTTAACATTTTAGTTAATAAGCAAATATTTGAAATCAAACAACTCCGTAGAAGGACGACGAAAAGCAGCGTGCCACGCCCCACGGAAGAGCTTATTCACTGTTCGTCCAATGGCCATATTCAGTTGGCCTTGCCAACAATATCGTTTCCTGTATTAGGTTCAAGGCCGAAGTCAGAGTAATGACTCAGAGACATCATAGGCATTTTGAAGATGGTCAGAACGTAGGGACCCTCTCCATGAACTGCGGCCACTCATTGGGTCAAAGATGAAGATTCTTCTATTACCGCTTGTCAGCTTAAAATAGTCTAGTCTAAGCATAGAATCCGCTAACTCAGAAGGAATAAAACGACTACATTTAATATTGCGACTAATAGTAAATGTATTTGTAACTAAATCTAAGGTAACGTGAAATTTCATTGGCTAGTTTATCAAAACCATTTGGGTCTGTGGGGTTCGAATTTCATTGGTTTAGTTCCGGGTGGATCTCCTGCGGCGCTTGCCATCGGTGCTTTTGCGGGCACTGCGGTTCTTTCTAAAACGCCTTACAACGGCGGGCTTTGTCCTTCTTCTATGGGTAATGCGTGTATGTTTTTGCGGCGTCTTCTTAGTAGTGGCGGGAGTGGTGGTGGGGGCGGCGGTGCTGACATCTGTGGTGGGAGTGGCGGCGCTGGTTGCTGGATCAGTTGTCGGGGCCGTGGTGGGAGTGGCCGCAGGATCCGTCGGAGTGGTGGGAGAGGCTGGATCAGTTGGCGTGGCTGGATCCGTAGGCGTGGCAGGATCCGTAGGCGTGGCAGGAGCAGCTGGGTCAGCCGGAGTGTCGACTGCGAAGGAAGTCGCAATGAAGGTCACGAGGCCGAGGAAGAGAGCAAGCCGGGATAGCATCTTGGAGTGTTCGGAGTATACGAAGTGTGTCTCTGGCACTGTTGGGACTACAACATGTATTTTCTGGAAGACGCCGGAGTATTTATATCCAAAATCGTACGGGCTGGAAGATGTTTCAGTCTTGTTTGTCTTTT
>VNJQ01005054.1:0-11771 GCA_008042515.1 Drosophila truncata | reverse complement strand
GCATTTGCCTTTGTCTTTACCCTTGCCTAAGTCTTTGGCGTTGAGGTCCGCTCTTGGTTCCCCAACCGAAATAAACAAATCAAACTTAAAGTAAACATCAGCTTCAAATCAAACTTAAAGTAAACATCAGCTTCCGTTCGAAGCCCAATCAATTGCGCCTTCCCCATTCCAGGCTCCAAATAAACTGCATTGATCAGCATAATTGAATTTCACAATAGATGCGCCCCACGTTGGGCGCCAATTAAATTTCTTGTTCGTTGATAAATTAAAAAAATATATTTTTATTTTTTATTTTTTTGGTGTTCACCTTATTTTACTTTACTCACTAATACAAGTCACTTAGCTATTTTACTTATTTCCTCGACCGATCGCGTCGACTCAAAAAATGGATCTGAAGATCAAATCTTAATCCTAATCCAAAGAACATCGGCCAGAAGCTTTTCTGGAGCTTCAAGAAGTTTTCTTTTTTGTTTAAAATAAAAGCTCATGATGAAAATGTCGCATCTATTGTGAAATTCAATTATGCTGACCAATGCAGTTTATTTGGAGCCTGGAATGGGGAAGGCGCAATTGATTGGGCTTCGAACGGAAGCTGATGTTTACTTTAAGTTTGATTTGAAGCTGATGTTTACTTTAAGTTTGATTTGTTTATTTCGGTTGGGGAACCAAGAGCAGACCTCAACGCCAAAGACTTAGGCAAGGGTAAAGACAAAGGCAAATGCAAATGCGAAGATCGCTGAGATTGAAATTAAAAAAATTGTTTATAAATGCCATAAGAGGCCTGGTTTCACGGGTTGGATAACTTACATACATACACCCTCATGACAATTTGTGCATATATCTTTTTGGTGCAACTAATCCGCTAAAAATTCGCAAGTGAACAGTGAAATTGTGTGGTGACAAAAAGAAGCCATTGTTAATATTGGCCAGCCGGTGTGAACTAGTTTCGGAACTTTCCAAATTTGCCGAACAGTCCGCCGCTGTCGTGATATTGTTTTTCAATCAGTGTCTTTTTTTACACCACATAACTTTTCTCTTCCCCCAGTTATATGCAGTCCACTTATCAACGCTCCACTTTGCCAGCACATGCCATACACTTACATATGTACAAACACTTCCGTATTTAAATGCATACCTATATATATTCCAATATATTTTCTGCCTCCGATTTCAGAAACGAATAAAACTAATAAAATTATAATAAAACCACGAACATAAAAATGCAATTTCACTTAAAATCCGTGTTCCTTAAAATTTAATTCAGCCGCCGCAGCGCCGTGTTGTGGTTTTGTGTTGCTGTTTTTTTTCTCTTGGGTGAGTTACGCACTGCTCTGCCGTCGCCGTAGCTCAGTGAACATTTTTCGCTCCAACAAAACGTCCAGTTTTAGTTCCACCTGTCCGGCAAAATAAATTTAAAACAAGAAAGGAAGCTAACTTCGGTTCGCCGAAGTTTATATACCCTTGCAGATTGCAATCGAATTATAATATTAAAGTCGAAATTCTGAATTAATAATAAGTGGTCAATTCCCTAATTTGATTAAAATATTTTGAGAAATAGCGAAACGATGAATTTTTTATTACTACCCTGATTGTTCCTATGACAGCTATAAAATATAGTCGTCTAATTTTCATGAAATTAAAACTAAGATTCTCAAACAATATTAAGTGGCCAAATCTCAAATTTGATGAAAATATGTTGAGAAACAGCGAAGTTAGGATATTTTCTATTATTTTCCTGATTGTTCCTATGAGAGCTATAGTCGTCCGATTTTCATGAAATTAAAACCGAAATTCTAAATTAATAATTAATGTCCAAATATCAAATTTGGTGGAGTTTTGTTGAAAACTGACAAAGTTATACTTTTTTTTCGAAAGTTTTACATATCGTTCCTATGGCAGCTATATGATATAATCGTCCGATCCGGCCCGTTCCGACATATTTATGAGTGAGAGTATATAGACTAACTGCAAAGTTTCATTCAGATAGCTTTAAAACTGAGGGACTAGTTTGCGTAGAAACGGACAGACAGACGGACAGACGGACAGACGGACATGGCTAGATCGACTCGGCTGTTGATGCTGATCAAGAATATATATACTTTATAGGGTCGGAGATGTCTCCTTCACTGCGTTGCAAACTTCTGACTGAAACTTTAATACCCTGCAAGGGTATAAAAATTCATTGGAACAAATACTATTAAATACTACAAATTATTTAATTATTAATTTTCGCTCGGAAAGCAGCCAAGGGGCTTTAATTCCACCTTTCCGGTCACGTAATAACAAAATTCGAAAATTATAAAATATTTTAAATATTAGCTTCCGTCCGAACAAAAGCTGAGGCTTCAATTCCACCTTTCCGGCTCAATAATAAATAAATCCAACAAAAATTAGTTAAATAATTAATTATTATTAATTATTTATATTTAAAAAAAAAAGCCAAAGTTTTAATTCCACCTTTACGGCTCCGTAACAATTAATGTCGTAAATAATTAAGGATTCAATTTCATTAATTCTCCAATTAAACAATTAATTATTTTATTGCGGAACAAATTGAGCTATTCGAGGGCCTCTCAAATTCGACTCAACTAGAAATACAACATCTACGTACGAGCCACATATATATTTATAAATAAACATATCTATATTGTCATTCATTTTTTCGAACGAGCGCATGGACATTCCTGTATTTTTTCATTTTTCGTGCCTCCAACGTTTCTTCTACTTCTCATCAGGCACCATCCGCCTACAGTCACAACAAACCTCTTCTCCTTTTGGGTTTTGTTTCCAGCCGTTTTTTCCTTCACATTCGCCCAACCCCAACCCCTCCGGGCCCAGAGCCGCGGAACCCGAAAACTTTTTTCCTTTCTACATTGCCCGTGCGGCACTTGTTTACATCGGAGTAGTATTTTCGTCTGGCTCCGGGAACTAGTTCCTTCTAATCGCATTTTATCAGCGATCTCACCGTTCTTATCATATTAGTGTAATTTAAGTTTTCGAAATTTGTTCACTTTTGACGCAGAAAATAATGTTCCTTCAAACTCAGAACCAATGAGTGGGGTGACTTAAAAAGACTTGTGAGTACCCTGGAATCGGCTTATCTCGCCACAGTAGAGCTGTGTTAGTTATGGCTGTTGACGCAATTAATACTCAGAAATGTCAAATTTTGAATAATTGCATTCGTGAAAGGGAAAAAAGCCTTTTGGCATGGCACCCGAGAATACGTAGTGTTATTAAAAACTGTTGCCGAACTTATGCTCGCTAGGGCGCAATCTACTACTAGAGACTACTTCAGTTAAAAGAACGTGTTAGTATTCATTTTTTATATAATAAATAAGTTATTAATATACATATATATTTTAGACTAGTACAAAAGCGCAAAACAAAGATGTTCCATCAAAATCATTGAAGGCATCTATTTTGGACAACTTCTTGCAATCCATTGAAGTAGCTTCAGGAGATGAAAATGAGAATGAAGTGCCATTTAAGAATGGGATATGGTGAAATTGACGGTAATAGTCCAAAGCCAATTCCATCGACCTCCAATATAATGGAGTATTGGGAGGAAAAGCGATTTGAGTACCCTAACTTATATCCGCTGGCAAAAATAGTGCATTCGGTTCCAGCGACCCAAGTGAGTGTCGAAAGAGTATTTTCGGCACTGAAAATTATGCTAACCGACCAAAGGTACCACGTAGCGGACGATTTACTGACTAAATTACTTTTTGTCAAGTTAAATAATAACTATTAAATAAAAAATATTGCTTCAAAGCCCAAAAACGAATTCTTAAATTAAATATTTTGATACGGGGGTATCTTTACCGTCCTCATACAAGAATATGAAATAATATTGGTAAAAAGTCTAACACGGAACCCGTGATTTGTTTTTATACCCTTGCAGAGGGTATTATAATTTTGGTCAAAAGTGTGCAACGCAGTGAAGGAGACATCTCCGACCCTATAAAGTATATATATTCTTGGTCAGGATCACCTCCTGAGTTGATATAAGCCTGTCCGTCTTTCTGTCCGTCTGTCTCTCCGTCTGTCTGTCCGTCTGTCTGTCCGTCTGTCTGTCCGTCTGTCTGTCTGTCCGTCTGTCCGTCTGTCTGTCCGTCTGTCTGTCCGTCTGTCCGTCTGTCTGTTTCTACGCAAACTAGTCTCTCAGTTTTAAAGCTATCGACTTGAAATTTTGCACACACCCTTCTTTCCTTTGCACGCAGTATATAAGTCGGAACGGCCGGGATCGGCCGACTATATCCTATAGCTGCCATATAACTGATTGATCGGAAATGGTATAACTTCGGTGTTTTTAGAGTTAGAGAATTCAGATTTTGTATGGATAAGGATCGGTCGACTATATTCTATAGCTGCCATAGGAACATCAGCGAAATAATAGAAAAAATCATAACTCGGTTGTTTCTCAACATATTTTCATCAAATTTGAGATTAGGCCATTTAAAGTTATCTTAGAATTTCGTTTTTAATTACATAGCTCAATTGTAATCTGCAAGGGTATATAAACTTCGGTAAGCCGAAGTTAGCTTCCTTTCTTGTTTAGTTTTATTTTGAGCAAAAAAAAAAATAAAAATCATGAATAATTATTATTTTTGAATTCTATTTTTTTGATCAAAAATGATATTTATTTGTATTTTTTATTTTGTTAACTCAAGTCTGATGATTATTTTTGATGACAAGGGAAAAAATCTTAAAATAATCATTACCGTTTGAGTTTTTTAAATAAAACTTATAATGATTACGGTCCCTGATAAAAATACAAGTTTGGGATACAAAAATCCTGAACACGCCGACGTTGAACTATCCGACAAACAAAGTAAATAATATTTGTGAATCAATTTCAAATCAAAGAATGGATTTGAAAACGAGATATTTAATATTATCAATACAGAGCACTCTAAAATAAACATGCAAATTCCTATCTGGACAGACATTCGCGGTGAAATAAATATAGAAAATGATAGGGCTATTTATAGCAAGCAGTATCCCTATGCTCAATCAGCTTCAGATTTCGTAAACTCTGAAGTTAATCGCATGTTAAAGGAAGAAATTATAAGACCAAATAGAAGACCTTATTATAATTCTCCAGTTTTAGTAGTACCAAAAAAGGTTTTAACGCATGTTTTCGTAGGGGGGTTGCTTCCGTCTGGCGTAGTAGGCTACGGGGGTAGCTTTACCGTCCTCATACAAGAATATGAAATAATATTGGTAAAAAGTCTAACACGGAACCCGTGATTTGCTTTTGAGTTTTATTTTGAGCAAAAAAAAATAAAATCATGAATAATCATTATTTTGGAATTCTATATTTTTTGATCAAAAATGATTTTTATTTGTATTTTTTATTTTGTTAACTCAAGTCTGATGATTATTTTTGATGACAAGGGAAAAAATCTTAAAATAATCATTACCGTTTGAGTTTTTTAAATAAAACTTATAATGATTACGGTCCCTGATAAAAATACAAGTTTGGGATACAAAAATCCTGAACACGCCGACGTTGAACTATCCGACAAACAAAGTAAATAATATTTGTGAATCAATTTCAAATCAAAGAATGGATTTGAAAACGAGATATTTAATATTATCAATACAGAGCACTCTAAAATAAACATGCAAATTCCTATCTGGACAGACATTCGCGGTGAAATAAATATAGAAAATGATAGGGCTATTTATAGCAAGCAGTATCCCTATGCTCAATCAGCTTCAGATTTCGTAAACTCTGAAGTTAATCGCATGTTAAAGGAAGAAATTATAAGACCAAATAGAAGACCTTATAATTCTCCAGTTTTAGTAGTACCAAAAAAGGTTTTAACGCATGTTTCCGTAGGGGGGTTGCTTCCGTCTGGCGTAGTAGGCTACGGGGGTAGCTTTACCGTCCTCATACAAGAATATGAAATAATATTGGTAAAAAGTCTAACACGGAACCCGTGATTTGCTTTTGAGTTTTATTTTGAGCAAAAAAAAAATAAAAATCATGAATAATCATTATTTTGGAATTCTATATTTTTTTATCAAAAATGATTTTTATTTGTAATTTTTATTTTGTTTACTCAAGTCTGATGATTATTTTTGATGACAAGAGAAAAAATCATAAACTTGCTTGATTTGTATATTTAAAAAATAACAAGAAAGGAAGCTAACTTCGGTTCGCCGAAGTTTATATACCCTTGCAGATTGCAATTGAACTATAAAATTAAAGTCGAAATTCTGAAATAATAATAAGTGGTCAATTCCCAAATTTGATTAAAATATTTTGAGAAATAGCGAAACTCTGAATTTTTTATTATTGTTTATGATTGTTTCTATGGCAGCTATAGGATATAGTTGTCTAATTTTCATGAAATTAAAACTAAGATTCTCAAACAATATTAAGTAGCCAAATCTCAAATTTGATGAAAATATGTTGAGAAACAGCGAAGTTAGGATATTTTCTATTATTTTCCTGATTGTTCCTATGGCAGCTATAGGATGTAGTCGGCCGATTTTCATGAAATTAAAACCGAAATTCTAAATTAATAATTAATGGCCAAATATCAAATTTGGTGGAGTTTTGTTGTAAACTGACAAAGTTATAATTTTTTTTCGAAAGTTTTACCGATCGTTCCTATGGCAGCTATATGATATAGTCGTCCGATCCGGCCCGTTCCGACATATTTACGAGTGAGAGTATATAGAAGACTAACTGCAAAGTTTCATTCAGATAGCTTTAAAACTGAGGGACTAGTTTGCGTAGAAACGGACAGACAGACGGACATGGCTAGATCGACTCGGCTGTTGATGCTGATCAAGAATATATATACTTTATAGGGTCGGAGATGTCTCCTTCACTGCGTTGCAAACTTCTGACTGAAACTATAATACCCTGCAAGGGTATAAAAATAATCATTATTTACGGTCCCCGATTTTAGTACGTTCAACTAGTCTGAGATATGGTAAATCGAAGGACAATGAAATTAAATGTACTGGTAAAATCAAAATACACCCAGTGGGAATGGACAACCCGAAAAAAATATAAAAATACAATTTAAATTGGCACTGCGCTTAGCAATGCCCTTATGGCAGCTAAAAATAATGAAAAGGACCCGAAAAACAATGGTTCAATTCAAGAATCTGATAGAAAAAGTATTATTTGTGAATATCACTGAGGAATATTTAAGCGCTTTGTACAATACGACGCCCCATAGAGAAAAATGTGTTATTAAAGTAAAAGTGGGTATGACAAAGTACAAATTTATTTAACAAAAAAAAAACAAATATATTTTATAATATAGCAAATTAAATATACTTTTGGAAAAAAATATTACTTCTTGAGTATACGCATTGGTATAATTAACATAATTTTTTTTAAGTTGTCATATTTATGAAAGATCAGTAAAATTAATAGGGGTCTGGAAAAAAATTGTTTTCTAAAAAATAAGCAGCGATAAAATAAAAATTGCTATGTATATGTATATGTATATGTATATGTATATGTATATGTATATGTATATGTATATGTATATGTTACTTTACGTTCTTCTCTGTCAATAAATAAGCATAAAACCAAATATATAGTTACGTAACCATTTTACAATATTTTTAATTTAATAAAAAGGGACGTGTTGTGGGTCAATCTTTATGGGAAGTCAGAACTGAGCAGAAGTTTACATAATTATGTTAGATCTCTCCAATTTGGTAATTTTTTACACCAGGATCGATTTTTAGCGAACCAATTGCGAAGGGCAAGAGTAAACCAAATTTAGCGTGTCGATGACAGCTTTCTTTCTTGTTTGAAAATATATTCATTACGTACTATACTATACTACACGTTCCACATATAATATTCTACTACAAATTTAGTGTAGGAGTCTATGTACCAAATATTATGGTTTAATTTTTGATTGTATAATTAGGACCCACCTTTGGAGTCATTAGACCAAGTCGAAGTCCGGTCATTAAATGCGCCACGTGCTGCTTGCGGGTTTCCGGATCCCGATCAATCCACTTGACACACAATTTCCAAACGTAGTCCTCCTCGCGTGTGTTAAGTTCATCGTCACTAATTATGCTGTAGAAGTCTTTTACGTTCATATCCATTATGTCCATATTACGAGCTGCCACTTCTGTGAAGTACCGCAGAGTGTAGTTGCGTGCCTTTTGATACAAATCCTCTAGAAACCGAAACCTGTCGCAATGTCAATTAAAATTTATTTTTATGGGACCAATCGCAACTTACCGTGCAAATCCCATAATGCTGACACAGTTCTCTGGTGTAAGGGTATGGCTAAGATAGTCCTTGCACTGTTTAACCAAACCCACCATGCCCACATAATCCGCACAGATTAACAGTTCATGCACATTTTCGTCGTTGATATTCGTCTGACGTAAGTAAGCATACTGAATTACACCATTCATGATTCTGGCGCTTATGCCTGGGATGTGGATGACGCGGTTCTCCTCTTTTCCTGTCCCCGCATTTCCACATACGCCACTGATGGCGTTGAATCCCGTAAACTGTGCGCTAGCGAAAAGATGTGGAAGAGGATGCCCTGCAGTGGCAATCTTTTTAGATTAATCAGGACTCACCGAAAGTAAGAGCTGCAGGAACACATGATAGCACGGTGAACATTGAAGGCCTGTTCTCCTACCGAAATCTGGGCGTCGCACAGTAGATTTGCCTCGCGTAGCTCGTTTAGTGTGTTCAAAGCATGGTCACTAACGGTAGGAGCAAGTGATTTTGGCGACACCTTAATATTCCGGTGAAAACCAACGCCAAGCAGCTCATCGGTTGGATTATCTCCTTCTGCATCGAGCTCCATTGTGTCAATCGAAAGAGATGGAACTAGGGTAAGCGGTAGCGAAAGACCTTCGTTCATTCCGTGCAGATGGTTTCCATTTTGATGGTGATTCATAGCGAGAGTGCGCCAATAGTGTCCTGGGGTACTGGACCTTACATAGAAAGGGAAACGTGCTTATCATAAAGATGAAAGCAATGTCAAAACAGTTACCCAGGAAAACGCGCTTTTTTTATTTTAATCTATTAATGTGGACGAGAAAGATCTTCGTATTCAACTGTAGAATTAGAAATTATGTTCGATAATTAATCAACAATAACGAGACAGTTTATGTAACGAATGAAACAAACTCAAAATTCTGACCTATAATTCATACGCATACTTAGTCAATTGATATACCCTTGCCGGGTATTATAGTTTTAGTCAGAAGTTTGCAGGACAGAATGTATCATATATATGTACATAAAATTAAATTAAATTAAGTTAAAAAAATACTTTATTTATTTAACCAAATTGATACAGAGGTTTTTATTATTAGTGAAGAACACCGTCCGATTAGTTTCGCGTCTCAAACTGAACTTAACTTATTTAACTAGAAGGGTTGACGTTCAAGACTCGGTCTTGAGCTGAGATTCTGAGAGAAAGCTTAATTATTATAAGTAGTATGAAAACCTCACTGTCGGGACCTTTGACGTCGGCAAAACGGTAATAAAAATGCAATTAATGGGTTAGCTGTCAAAAATTTAAGCAATAAAAAAGCAATTAATTAGGGTTAGCTGTCAACATGTCAATAGGGGACGGGTAATAAAGATGCAATTAATTAGGGTCAGTGCATGTAAAGGGGTACTTGAGAAACAAGTGTGCAACCCCTTCCACAAGGATATGAACACGTGTACGATCCTGGACTGCAAGTGCACGTTCACCCACGACCCTCATTTGAAAAGGGACGGAGAAGCAATTAAAAAAGGGCGCACCGCAGTGACCTCGTTCCCGTACCGAACCCGATCCCGATCCCGTACCGCACCGCATCGCAGCGTCCCTGAACCGCACGTGCACGCTCACCCACGATCATCACTTAAAAAAAGGGATGGGGATGGAAATGAGGAAGGGTGCCAGTCTCGTAACGGAAAAATCCCGCTCTGCTCGCATACGACTGGTGATCACCCACGATCCTTACATAAAAAAGGGATGGGGATGTAAATGAGGAAGGGTGACAGTCTCGTAACGGAAAAATCATAACGGAAAAATTGAAGCACGCTCACATGAAGGACGATCCCACGATCCGTCTAAGATCACACACTTGAGAAAAAGGACGGAGCACTGGGTGAAACATGAGTGTAATTAGGATTCATTGAAGGATACTTAACAACTCGCCGCCCCATCCTTTCTTTACATTCGAGGAATCTCTCTTGGGACCCTTAGCACAGAGAACTCGAAACGAACCTAATGGAAAAATCCAGACTTCTAGAGACGAGGCGCCGCACTCCATTCACTCAAAACTTAGAAATTCGAAACGAACCTAACGGAAAATCCCAGACTTTTCCCCATGTCCCATTTCCCAATAAAAAATGTTTTAAATTTCATTTCAAGTTTTTTATTTTATTATTTCAAAAGCGATGTTTTAAATTAATATACATTTTCATAATTTTTTAATGATTTTTGTGAGCGTACACTAAAGAAATGGCATGCACACGTATCAACTCCATGGGTGGTGTAATCTTTTGCCCAACAACAAGATGAAAAATGTTGTCCGTGTATATTTGAAACCAGTGGTGTATCAGGCATCCTCTTATAGAAATATTTTATAGAGTCCTCCAGATACTGATTGTGTTCAGGGAAATTTCGATCTTTAAACATTTTCATGAAATTATTTATTCTTGTGACAAGTTGGTGGATTGTAGTGGCGGTTGTGTTGTTGGTTTTGTTTTCAATTGTCAACATTTTGATAGCACCGTGAACGTCTGCTTCCAACGAATTTGAATATTTGAATGAACTTATCCTTTGAAGATTATTAAACGATACGTTGAACTAATCCATTCAATGGTGTGTATTCAACCAGTCGATCATGAATGAGAAGGCAATATACCTGAGTATCCCTCTCACTTCCATCAGTTAGCTCAGTAGAAATTTTAACATCAATCGCTCCTGATTTTACAGTCTCATTCTGGTATGAGAGATCCACAACAACAATTGGTGCCTTACTCATGAATTCTAATGGGGTTAGAAGAGCCCGTGGTTCTCGATTGTAGTAGCTCTCTTGAAATTTTGTATACATATCATACAAGACAGCAAACCGATTCTCAGAATATTTGAGATTTAAGTCCTCATAAGGATAAACTTCTGAATTTAGATATACTTTTGCATTCCTCAAATTGTTTGTAATTAGTTCTCCATTCAATGTTTAACGCAATGATAGCAAAGCGTGGGCGCTCTCTATTTGCCGACAACTTTACATTCCATACATGATGCGTACCCTGTACCAATGTTGGATTTATATAACAATCCCAACTCCGGAATGCGAGTGGAAGGGTAGCTCCACTTTTTACAATATTAAACATTTTAATTTTAGCACTGTCACTTGGAACTATGTAAGGCACCTTCCAACCAATGGTTGCGTTCACCAGAACAACATGATCACTGATCACTGATGGATTTCTATCGATAGCGCGTGTCATCCCTAATTTTTTGCAAGATTTTAGTAAACATGATCACCAAAAAGGGATCGTAAAAATAGTCCGCTACCTTTTCGCGATACTGATGGATTATATCGATGGTTGAAGTATCGAAATGAAAAATAGAGAAATAAGAACGTAACTAAAGGAAAAATAAATTATTATTAATGAAAGCAGTGGTCAGTCATTATAAATACTTAATTTTAACGAATTGATAATTATTTATATAATTATTATTATGTTTTTGTAATCAAGAATGAAGTATACAGTGCTGCATTAGAATGAAATAAATTTGACAGCACGCCTT